>KZ825923.1:0-118324 GCA_003184645.1 Aspergillus ellipticus CBS 707.79 | reverse complement strand
AAAGCCGAATAACATAAATGGCAGCAATATGCTGCCCATCCCCCCCCTCCCCCCTAACAAACTCACCCTCACCGTCACCCCTCCCAAACCACCCCACCCTCCTCTGCACACCCCCCACCCAATTCGGAAACAGCGCGACCTGCAACCGCGTACTCAACAAAAACCTCTCCTCATCGCAATCCACCGCCTCCAGGGAATAAAACCCCGCGTAGGCCAGATTATGCCGCATGGCGGTGGCCAGCTGGTCGTCCGGGCCGGTGAGCGGCGAGGGGGAGTCGATGGGGGGTGCGCCGGGCTGCATGACGTGCGCGGACATGAAGCCGTTGGGGGTGAAGATTAGGATGCCACGGGGGTGGGGGCCGAGGGGGTATAATACTTGTCCATTAGGATTGTTGGTGGAGGAGGAAGAGGAGGTGGTTGTGGTGGGGTGAGGACGGGCGACGGCGAGGTAGGATGTTAGGGTCCAGGTGCCGAGGAGGGTTTGGGCGTGGGCTGTTAGGGGGGGCATGTTTGTGTTTATATTTATATCTATATTTTGGTGTGTAGGTGTGTGGGTGTGGGTGTGAGTATGGGTGTGATGTTGAGGTTGAGCGGAGTTGAGCTGAGCTGAGCTGACAGAGGGGAGGGAGGTTTATTTTATATTTGGTGGGTACTACATGCCTAGGTACCAGCTATCAATGGTGCTGACTGCTGATTGCTGACTGACTTGATGCGAGGGGCTGCGGCTGCGGCACATGGTCGGTCTATTGTTTGTTCTGTGGGAAATGATTGGAGGGTTTCTGTTGATAATACATAGTACTATGTAGTAAGTACTTGTAGGGATTGAATGTCATCGGAGATCCTGCGAACTTAATGTCATATCTAGTATGATTTCATGATCAGCAGTGTCTTAACTTGTTCTGGAAGCTGAATACCGAATACTATATATTTTATCCTGATTGTTATGTGCTGGGTATACAGCACAGAAACCAAATGAGAGGAAATGTAGGGTCGTTGCTGGACTGTCAATCTCTTGGCTATCTCTTGCTTGTTTTATTTGCTCAGCAGACGTAGTAGTCGTGTAGTAAATACAAACTCTTAAACGAACATACAGTCTACAAAACAATCCAGTATCAACTGCCAGATAATCACACAGCCCCATTCCAGGGGCACCAGCAGTTTCATTGCTCATGGGTATGTCCAACAGTCCAATCCAACAACATAATCCAATGTAACACATGCGAGAATTCATTAAATAACCATCATCGCTCATCGCCGGCATCCCGCCGGATTCAACTGTGCAAGGGGGAAACAGAGCCGGACTCTGCTCGGGTATATTTACACTCCCGTGTTGGCACAGGAGAACGGGCTGCCCACGGTTCCTTCGCGGTAACTGATAATCACACTCTCGATCGAGGCCTGCACCAATTCAATCAGCCACGCCTAATATCACGGATGGGTTACTCACGTAGGTTCCCGGGCCGAGGAAGAAAAGCCCCGCGCAGATCAAAAACACATTGACAATCGCACCGACCCAGCCGCGGATGCCCCGGTTCTTGTAGAAATGCGGTCCGTAGTCCTCCCGTCGCATGCGCAGGTAGGCCGCCCCCCAGAAAATGAAGCCAAAGAAGGAATCAAACAGCGAGCTCATGATCGACTCCAGGTCGGAGAAGAAAGGAATCACCTCCGCGATGACAAACGCCAACACCCACAGTACCGTCAGGATGCCGATCCAGGCTGCCCATCCAAGCACGGTATGGTTGCCCTTGTGGCGCGTGCCCTCGAACAGGCGGAAGAAGATGAACCGAGCGGACACGGACGCATATAGCACACCGAGGAAGATCAGGGTCGGTATCATGAACGAGAACGACACCTTCTTGTATACCTCGTTACCCAGCGACCCGAACGCCGGTGATGTGATGTACTGGTTGCCGGTGTACACATACACAATGGACCCAGCCAGGCTGAACACGATGACTTCCGCGATAGTCACGGCGGTGACCGATTTCCAGAAATCCTTGGGTTCCTTCATCTCCGCAATGAAACTCGGGAGTGTGATCTGCCCGATAAACGTGTAGCTGATGTTCAAAAAGGCGCTCATCCCCGACACAAACGACGTTCCAGCTACGGGAATAGCTTTGACGATCGGGTCGCCCTGCGCAGGGGTGTAGCCCGCCGGGTGCTCCTCAATACCGGAGAAGATCATCGCGAGCAGGACCGAGACAAATGTGAAGAAGGCGGAGAGGGTCGCAACCTTGGACAGCGCATCGAAAGTTCGCGGCAGTGAGCAGATCAGCGCGATTATTGTAGTGACGAGGGAGAACACAATAGTACAAGCCCCATGGTTGCTAATTGTGTTGAGATACTCCGCGCCGACCAAGCAATGCAGGCCCTAGGCATCATGTCAGGACATATTCAATAAGCAACAAAAATAGTAATCACCTGAATGAAGATATTGTTCAGCAGGAACATGATTGCGGTCCCGTACCAAACAATCCTCGAATTGCCAAAGATCATCTGTCCGATATCGCAGACATCACGGACGTGAGGATGCCGCAGGCAGAACTTCCTAGATGATGTTAAAACCGACACCAGATCAACACAGCACAATCAAACATACCAAATCGTCAACGAGGTATACAGCACGACCGCAGCGATAAAAATCGTGAGAATCAGCCCCGGTACCAGCCCAAGGACGGAGTAGGCCCACGGGAACGACATGATTGCCAGACAGATGTACTCGGAGAAGAGGAGAGCGGCCGTCTGAAGAAGTCATTGTCAGCATCGCGACTGCGATTGCATTCCCCACCGCATGCGCACCTTTTGCCAGCTGCATGTTCTGTACTTGATCGAGTTCTCCGACTCGAGTTCGATCTGTCGCCCAATTTCACCCTCCGAGTCGGAACCCGACCCGACCTGTTGTTTCTGACTCTCGAGGTCGAGCGGCTTCAGTTTGTCTGCGGGCCCGGTATGATCGGAGACCGACGACCGACGCGGATCGACGGTCTTTGCGTTGGACTCCGCCATTTTATCGAGCGGACGAGCCGCAGGTGAAGCGACGCGGGGAAGTTGAAGGAGGAAGAGACGCTGGAGACCTTGGGATGCATGTACCGCTCGGTCGATGAACTTGCGACAACCTGGACATAATTATGCAGTCAGTGACTGGATTGTAATGCGACCAAACCGCAACTTCGGAGATTACCTATAGAGGGAACAGAGGGGCAAAATGTACAGGGCGAAGGTGGAAGGTGAGCGGCGGAGCGCAGAGGAAGGACCCAACACTTCAAATAGGCCGTCGGATTGCGCGAAATAGATCTTGCTGGACGCGCACGTGCGGCTGACCTGGTGGACGTCCAGTAGCAGCAGAAGGAGTCTCTGCCGGCGATAAGGCAACGATGCCGATCCTTGCGCTAGACCGGGGGCGAGAGCGAGATACGAATGAAAGAGGAACAGACAGCAGAGAGGCGGAAAATGACGCCCCAGGCTGGCCAGAAAAAAAGGAAGGACATACAGCCCGGTGCGCAATGCAATGCAATGCAGCCGAAAACTCTGGATGCGCTTATTTCTTTAACCTGCGGAAAGCTGGATGCTACCAAGGAATGGGCGCTGGGTTTTAGTGGCCATGGCTCATGGCGGGCTCAGGGCTCGCTGATTGCGATGAAGCCCCCCGGGATCCAGTGACCGCGCGCCCAATGCGGCCGGCGAGACCGACTGCCCGGCCTGGCCGATGACGTGCTCCAGCGAATCGAACCGGGGAGGAAGCGGCCTGTCCCTGGTACAGTAGTCTACACAGTATGCGTAAGGTACTACCATAGTCCTCTGTAGTCTATTGCTGTTCTCTTTACTATCCCATCTCCATTCTCTCCATTCTCTCCATTCTCTCCAGGAACAAATCGATAGCTGCTCCATCTCCGGACCTGACCTAGTGCAGCCACTTCCGTCAGTGTACTTACTCCGTACTTCCACAATAAAGCTCGACTCGGCTACGCTGGAATCCGACCGTGGCGGGCCCACCCCCATTGGCCCGTTCTCGGTACACCGTCAAGCTCCCCGCCGCCAATCACCGCCAATCACCGCCCAGCTGGGTTTCGCCGGCGGAACCGCCCGACCCAGCTTGCCCCGCATCCGTCCAGCCAAGCATGACAGGGCTACGGCATGCAGAGATTTCTATCCTGCGACTGCTAGATACTACATACCACCGTCCACGATACCACGCAGTAGGGCAGAGCTGCCAGGGTTTGGCTGGGCCTCATGAGAAAGCGTAGAGACCAAGGATCGCGCGATGGAATCAGCCACCATCGGACTAAGTGAGACTACAGATGTGGTGGTGTGATAAGAGGCACCCGTCTTATGCATGCACAAAGAGCCGGGCGGTCATACGACAGCATACTTCGACAGGTTCCATGATCCTAAGCTCGAATCCTGGACTTTTGCGAGGCGAAAACTCAGCGTCTGGTTAAACCTCGAGCACGCTATACGCTAACAGATGGCGTGATCCCCGCCCACGTGTGCTCTCTCCATCGTGGCTCCGGGCCAGTACAGCACTTATGCAAGGGCCTGTGACGCTGACTCAGCACCTCGGTGCATAACGCCCTAGTTGAACACCATCAACACATGCTAGACCTTGTCAAGCTTCTCTAGATTAAATGTACCCAGGGTAGTGTCGAACCTAGATCGATTTGTCTCGCACCATTATGCACCAGTTATTTGCACAGGCCAGGGTATTGCCAAAACAGGAAATATCATCATATCGCTAGTGCTGCCGAATGCCGATCAAACTCGTGTTCAGCCAGATGCAATTCTAGATCAATCCAGTTTCCATACTCATATCTAATCATTTATCACACGTCTTCTGCCAAAATTGTGACGATTCACCGACGCCAGTGTCTTCCAGATGATCGGGTCAAAGATCATCTAGACCCTTAGACCTATGTATAGACCAGGTCCAAGGCCCGGAGTTTGTCCACAGGCTTCCAGATTCCCAGCGTTCCCCGTCATGCGCACGCGGTAGATGCGTGGTCGTGTTGACACTGGTTTCTATCCGAAAGCGGAAATGACAACCACCTATACCGGCAGCCGCATTCCAGCGGCGATGGGGATGCTTGGCGTGTCTTGGCTTTGACAGGAACCTTGGACACTGGAGAAGCATCAATTGGGACTCTTTGAAGGGAAAGGTAGGGGCAGTTCGCGAAGCTCTTCGATCATCCCCCCCCCCAAAAAAAAGGCAACCCGGCCATGCTGCAAACCAGCCCCACCGGAGGTGCATCGATTTGTCACCGTGATGCCGATTCGACAATTGTCTAATTATGGGTGCATGTCAGGTCGAGGCAATACATGATTCTGTTGTCTGTCCCGGGTCGGCAGACAAGCTTTCGCTCGAACATAGATATTCTGCGAAATTGTCTCGAAATATCCTCTCCATCGAGAATGCAGAGTACTCAGCCATCGTTTCCTCTGGTATCGCCAACAGCTGCTGCATGTTCCTGTGATTTCGTTCTGCACTGGCGTGCTCCGTGAAACTAGGGCTATCATTAATGATAGGAACACTGGGTCCTAAGATGGAGGAGGTTAAGCTACCATGATAAAAGTGCGCTTATTCATACTTAGCCTTGTCTCTGTGATGTCAAGGACCATCGATAGTTGCTTTCCTGCCAGTTGAAAGTGCGTCAAATTGCTGGTACTACCTCGATTGACTTATGATCACGCAGTAACCTGGCCACTTCAGCACCATATCTCCAAAGCCTGATTGCGCGGACTATGTCCTCCGGGATCATCACTGGCCCTTCCCACTCAAGTAGAATTTTGATCGCCTCAATCCCCATTTCATAAATAGATTTCGCCGAAATAAAGACCCTTTCTGGTAATGGAATATCTTTCCTCCAGTATTGTAGTAGCAGCTTTAGCCTCTCAGGTCCAAAATGATGATTATAATAATATGCTGCCATTTCCAATGTCTTTTCACATACAGGAAATGAGTCTCGTTTGTGTTCGATAAGAAGGTTGAGTATCTCGACCCCAGTCAGTTCATTGATTGTTGCGGCCATAACCATATCGATTGTCACCGGCAGATCTGCACCTTTGTGGTCGAATAACAACTGCAACACTTCAAGGCCACAGCCCCGGTTACTTGCTGCGCCCCAAACGGTGTACTCTGATATCACCAACTGTGCTCCTTTATGATCTAAGAGCATCTTGAGGACCCTCACGCCGAGTTTCGAATTGGTAACTACTGTTTGCGTTGTTGCATCTGAGATCTCCAGCTCACTCCCCCTCAGATCCAAAAGCATCCGCATCAGCTCCTCGCCATGCTCTTCATTTCTCGCTGCAAAATCAACTGCTTTGTTTGATATAAGGATTTTGTCCCCCATCTCATCCAATAGAATCTTGAAGATTTCCGGTGCGTGCTGGGAATTCGCCACCGCAGATGAGACGACTGATTCTGATATAACAATCTTGCTTCGTTTGACATTGAATAGTGACTTTATGAGAGCAGGTCCATAATATCGACATGTCGATTCCAACCAGGTTTCCGTAACAAGGAAAGAATCACTGTTATACTCAAGAAGAAGGGAGAACACCCTTTCATCAATATACATCATGTCACAGAATAGACTGGCATCAAGAGACCCGGTCTTTATTGAATCCAGCACACCATCTTTGTATATTTGCCCGAGCTCATCCGGACTGCACTGATTGATATAAATAGATCCCAGACTAACAACATCATTCAATACGTCTGGATGACGCAGATTCAGTGTCTGTCGCCTTATCTGGATCATCTGTGACACTAACTGTTCCGCCTGGTCCCAGATTTGATGATCCTGGCATAACTGAGCATATCGTTCCAAGTAAGGAAGGATGCTCGCATTCATCGAGCCAGGCATTTTTGCGTACCCATCAATAATTCTTGTGGCTTCGTTGTAGTTTTCCACTTCATCCAAGATCAAAGCCATCTTATAATCTCTGTTAATCTCACTTTCTATACAGCTTATAGCCGTGCCATTGATTGTTGAGGTCTCTTCCCAGTCCCAAACCAGAATGAAGTCCAAAAGAGTTGGCTTAGGCGTCAGACTGTTGACTCGATCGCTGATATCCACATCATCGCCAAAAAGAGACTGCCAAGATGATACCGTCATCATAATGATGGAAAAATAGCCATTATTGCATGCTCGCACAATGCATGGCTTCAGCCCCTGGTCAAACCGACACACAACGTCACCTTCGCGTATAGGTTTCGCTGATGCCGGGAGAGTCCATCGAGTTGAGCTCATCTTGGGTATCTCGGAACATGACAAAGACAGATGACCTTTAGTCAAACTCTCTAATCCAAGTAGCTGGCCTGTTTGGTTGAATTCGATATCGACATGCTGCATGTCGGGACGTGAATTGTCTAACTCCACCTGACTGACCCGTCCAAGGCTGTATCCGTTTCCCTTTATCACGGCTATTTCCATGTCATCCCAGGTGTCAATGGATACTTTAACAGATAGAATTTGCTTGATTAGCCGCCGAAAAAGTGCCTTCCAATGAACTCTATAATCAGGGGCCAGGTCGGACATGCCATCTTCGGTACTCATGCCTAGCAGAGCATAGATCTTATCATGTCGCTTGGTGGCGCGGTGTGTGTGATACATGTCGACCAGTTCCCTGATTGGCTGTTAGCAGTTTCTCCTGCGACGCGTATCATCTCCAGAACTTCGTCACTCTGGTCAGCCGTCTCCCCCAACCAGACAACAACTCGAGTAGCCTGGGAACAGATCTTCGCCATGGACTGGATATGGCGCTCTTTCTCCCGATCGTCGTCATCCTGGTTGATACAGACAGCGTCAACCCACAAAAGTCGATCGAAACCCGGATCTCGAAGATACGATAAGGCCGTATATAGATTTTCCGGCACATCCAAGGATTTGTCCCCGATAAGTCTCGATCGGGGCTTTTCTTCACTGCCCCATACATAGGACAAGGCTTCGTATAGATGCGGCCTGTGGCTATCACTCGCTAAAGCAAAGTCGATGAGGTCGCACTGAATTGGCGCATTTCTATCCTTGTGTGGCCTAAGGCGAAGGATTCGTGTGCTGTCCCAACCATACAAAAGCGGCGAATATTCGTATCGAGGCATATCCTGCGTCGACTACGTATACACAAGTACGGTGGCTAGAGCCTAGTGAAAGTTCCGGGATCTTGTATAACACAGGAAAGAAAATAAAGATACAGGCTTGGATGGGAGAATGAGATCCTTCATCTTCGGGGATTTTCGCCACGTCACACGTCAACATCGGCCTATCGGGTTGTCGTTGGGCTGAGTGCTAGTGATACCCCTCGGAGCCTATCATGTCAGTCGCACCGACATGGATCGTTTTGCGCCTGCCGGGAGGCTGTGTAAACAGGTGGTAGTAATCACTGTATTCATCCTGGTGGCTTGGCTCTGCGTGACTGTGGATGCACAGCCTCGTGTTCGTGCAGCGGAATTTGCACCTCAGCAAGGAATCAGTGAGGAGTGTTTCGAAAGAGGTTGTCGTGAGGCAGAATGGGAGGTGAGGAGAGGAAGTGCCGGGAGGGAAGTCGACGCGAGGTCACGGCGGGCGGTTTCAACATCCACCACCCCGGATGCCTCAGGTGACATGTCGGCTACATACTACTACGGTACTACACATGAAAAAATTGAACTCCCCATACCAAGGGCAATGCTTTTGTGGTATCTGCAATAAGGATATGATGATGTAAGTACAGGAACGAAATCACATTCCCTCGTCCTCCCCGGCCAGCAGGGCCGCGTAGTCTTCCATGGAGGCAAAAGTGGGCAGGTGCTTGAGCTTGCGCCTCTTCTTCCGCTCCGACTGCTTCTCGTCCTTCTCGTCCTTCTCTTCCTTGTCGGAGTCCATGCCCGCGGCGTGTTCCACGTCGGATGGCAGCTCCTCGTCGCTGTCGATGAAGGCCTCGTCGTCCGAGACGTCCATGTCGAAGGGATCTTCGTCGTCGTCGGACGGCTCCTCCTCCTTGGCGGGCTTGGTCTTCTTGGCCTTGGCCTTGCTTGGCTGAGGCTCCTCGACATCTTCCATCTCGTCGTCGGATTCAAGGTTGAGCTCGACTTCATCGTCGCCACCCTCATCGTCATCGTCGGACTTGTCGTAGGCAGACTCGAGATCATCCATGTCAAGGTCGTCGTCGTCACTGCCAGCCTCCAACTCGGGTCGCGAATCAACCAGCGCCTTCCAGATCTCGGACTCGGCGCCGCTAAGCTCCTCGTCGTCCTCGTCTCCGTCCGTGGCACCCTTGGTCGCCTTCTTGGCGGCCTTCTCTTGGCCCTTTCCAATGCGGCTGAAGTACTCGTGGAAGAACACATCCTCAGCAGCGACATCTTCGGACTTCTTCTTCCAGAACGCCTCGGAATTGAGAGGCAGATGCTGGCCCTGCTTGCCGCCAGAAACCAGGCGGTCCTTGGCCTCGCTGCCTGCGAGGGGCTGCATGATGGAAGATCCACGAGTGAGCGCGGAGGCCTTGGGTGTGCGGTAGACGAAGCGGTCGAGGAAGTGAGACAGGGTGTGGATGGTCAGGTCGGGCTGTCCACTCATCGGCTTGTGGTCGAGCAGATGAGCCGCGTTAACGGACACGGATGGGTGGAAATGAGACAAGTAAGGCAGCTAGATTAATAGATCAGCACATGTCCAACGAAGCTAGTCTGTGAAAAAGACTCGGGGACGGCTTACCAATTCCCAAAGGCATGTCCTATCGGCATTGCTGTGCTCGGGGTCTCTCTTCCGGGGGTCGTATTGGTGGGAAGGCTTCGTCTTCTGTTCGGGGGCCACCGGCAGCGGCTCGTCATCCTCATCAGGGACATCTCTGAACACCTCCTCGTCATCGCTGTCGTTTTCTTCCGGTTGGTCGAACAGCGACGCGAGATCGGGGAACGTCTTCTCCAGTTCGCGGATCAGGTAGAAGACACCGCAGATGAAGGCAGGTTGGTGCAGTCCAAGAACCTGGATGATGCGCTTGACGAAGGCCTTGACACGTCGGGAGTTCAAGTCGTTCTTCAGGGACTTGAAGAGAAGGTTGAGGTACAGCGACTGCTTGGATGACGTAGCAACCCGGGGGTCCAGCAGAGATTCGTACAGCGTCCGGTAGAAACGCTCGGAACCAACCTGGTGAGCGGAAGTGATCTGCTGGATCAACATGAGTGCTTGAATGCTGGTGTTGAAGTTTGCTGAGTGTGTGATGCGGAAAAGGGTATCGATGTGCTTCGACAGGCGTTCGCTATCGGAGCTGGTAAAGGGATAGGCGCGGTTGACACCGGTTAGAACTGCAGAGGTAAGTTTGTCCTGCACTTCTTCACTCTGCTTGGCGGCGTCATCCTTGTCGTTGCCCTTGCCCTTGCCCTTGTTGTACTTCCCGTGCTTCTTTCCTTTGCGCTCCTTCGTCGGCTTCAGCATACCAACGAAGACCGCGAAGTAAATATCCAGCAGCTTGAGCCCAACCTGCTCCTCCTTGAGGCTCAGGACCGTCTGGTTCAGCGTGATGATAGCATAGTACTTGGCGTGCTGGCTCTGGCCGGGGCGGAAGAGAACTTCCTCAACCGCAGCAATGATAGTGGGTTTCATCATAGGGTGCGCCTGTTCGAGTTGAAGAAGTAGGTACGACGCCCGCGATGCGATCTTCTTCGACGTATCTCCAAGCTTGTTGACCAACAGCCGCAGGAGGTTGGTTTCCTGCTCGGGCTTCTCCTTGAGCAGTTCGTAGACGTAGCTGACAGCTCTGGAGCGAGAAAACTCAATTTCGTCATTGCACCAGACTTCGAGAATCTTAAGGACTTCGAAAAACTGATCCTTCAAGAAGTTCTCAAAGGCCCAGACAATCAAGTGGCTGTTTTTGAGTCCACCAGGAAGAGCATCTCCCTCGGACCATTTGCTGCCGGCATTTTGCAGTGCAGCGATCAGAGAGGGCTGGTTGGCAAAAGCACGGAGTCTGCGGTCGCCTGGGAGCAACGTTCCTTGGGCGAACATATCCTTGAGGGACCTCAGAACTTCCACCGCCTGGGCACGACTGCGCTTCTTTCCGAGGGCAATGAGGTTCTCGAGCGCCTTAGTGTTATGCAGAGGCGATTCTTGAACAGCGAGGGTCAAGGCGGAGATCTTATCGCTGAGAGTACCGGTGGACATAATGGTGCTGTAGAACTTGTGGGAAGAAGAGGCGGACGTTTGCTGTGCTTCGGCGTACATCTTGCTCTCCTTCTCGAGGAGCGACACGGCGTAAGTGTGAAAGCGTTCCACCACATGGCGAGGCAACGAGTTCGCTTTGACTGGCGGAATAGAAGGGAGTTCTGTCATGTACCAATCGGACCGGGGCATAACAGTCTAGTTATGTAGATTAGAATGCTGTTCGCTCGTTGGGCTGAGTATACTCACGAGTTTGGCAAATTCCTTGGGGAAAATGACCTCGGGGGCCGCCTGCTTTTTGGCTTTCTCCTTGGTCGATTCTTTCGGTGTCGGCGCGGGAGCTGGGGACTCATCCTCCGAAACCTCCTCCTCCGAAGCCTCTTCATCTTCCTCCTCCTCCTCTTCCTCTTCCTCCTCTTCCTCCTCCTCCACCTCATCATCCTCTAGATCGTCGGGGACAACCTGGCCGGCGGCAGCTAGCATGCTGGACAGCTCCTTCCGCAGGGAAGCATCATCCGACTTGGACTTGGATTTCTGTGTGGTATCCTCGACCTCAGAGTCCGAAGCAACACCAGTGATAAGATCCAGGTCCTCTTCCGTGCCTCCAAGAGCCAGGATTTCCTGGCGGAGGACATCGTCTTGATCCTCTTTCTTCGACGCCGGCTGCTTGCCCTTGGTGAAATCCTTCTTTTCCTCCCTGGCGATCACCTCACCGCTGCGATCCCGTTTCTTGCCTTTGTTGTTCTTGTCGTTGTTGAATGCTTGCCTTGGCTCCGGCTTTCGCGCATCGTCCTTTTTCTTCGGGGGGTCGTTGGAAGCGGGCTTGCCCTTGTTGGTCTTCGAGTTTTGCTTGGGGGCGCTCTGGGCCTTCAGCCTCTGTTCGATCTTCTGGCGCAAGCCAGCAAACGCACCCTCCTCAAACTGGGGAAGAGCATCTGCGCCGGCTTTGGAGTCGGTCACGGCGACTCCGCCATCGGGAATGATATCGTTCGCCCCGGAGGAGCGTTTCCCTTTACCTTTGACCATGACGAAGGGTTGTATGGCCCAGATGCAGGTTCGGTGATGGGGACTGGCTTCTACTTTTTTTTCTGCCGCCAAAAAATTGAGGAGCCCGCGAGGCCGCCGGAGAAACGGCGGGCCGAGCCCGGTCGGCGGGCGCTCGGGCCACCGAAGTTCTCGAATGTATCGACAAGTCCGGGGCGGTCCTGGTGCTTCTCCTTCGGCTGGACTGCAGCTTGCTTGCTATCCCCATCAGGCACCATGATGCTCGGGTTTCGGCCGTCTCCGGCCCGCTATTCCAGGCCGGGTCGAGCATTCTTGGGCCTCAATCGATTAACTGAAACTCCCAAACACAGCAACGCACCTGTATAGCATTCCCATCTTCCAATGAGCCCTGGATCATGCCGCCTAATTGTCCCAGGTTGATCATAGAAACCGGATAACTGATTTCTGGACCCCGACGATAAGAACGGGCACCACACCCACTGCCCCCGCAGGGGAAAAGAGTACTGTCTAGACTAGAACCTTGCATTGAATCTCGGCCTCTAATGACTTCCAGAGAACTCAAACGATCTATTGGTCGAGAATGGCTTCCTGTCCCAAGTCAGTGCCACCTAAATTTACCCATTGCACCCACTAATGTGGTCTCCAGGCTTACTCTGGTATTTTCCATATGATGCCCTTGGGACTGCGCGTGCAAGGCAAGCTAGAGGGCCTCATTGATAAGCATATGCGGCCACTTCGTATGTTTCCGGCTTTTCATCCGTATCTGTTAGAATTTCTTTGTTCATTGAAACTGCAGGCGCATCGAAGGTATCATTATCATCCATCTCCTCCCAGAAGCTTTGGGAAAAGTCGGGACGTCTAGATGATAAAACAGCAGAAGTATAGCTTCCGCACCTCCACCAGCGGCCACTGCTAACCTGCACCCCAGATCTTCCGCTTCGAGGATCGGAAGAAAACCCCCTATCTCTTGGCTCCCACCCATGAGGAAGAGATCACCACCCTGGTGGGCAGTCTTGTCAGATCTTACAAGGACCTGCCAGTGCGAGTGTACCAAATATGTAAGGTGAGCGCCCGCTGCACTATACGAGCCAGCAGCTGACTCCTCGTTCCAGCTCGAAAATACAGAGACGAGCAGCGGCCCAGACAAGGCCTGCTCCGTGGGCGTGAGTTCATCATGAAAGACCTCTACACGTTCGATTGCAATAAGCGGATGGCCTTGAAATCCTACACGCACGTGTTGAATGCATACAGGGCACTTTTCGACGAGCTAAAATTGCCCTATCTGGTTGCTGCTGCAGACTCCGGCAACATGGGCGGTAGTCTAAGCCACGAATTCCACTTTCCCAGCGACAAGGGGGAGGACACAGTAATCAGCTGTACTGCATGCGATAACGTCTTCAACGAAGAGCTCTCAGACGGAAAGCAATCCCGGCATGTGCGCGCTCGTCGTCAATCTCGCCAGCCTCCCGGCTTTGACACTGGTGAGGCATCGGGCGAGGCGTCGGGCGAGGCGACACGCGAAGGGGCGGAGCCTGTTTCAGTGGACATGTGGATGGCTGTATCCAAAGACAAGGGGACCCTGTTGCGGTGCTGGTACCCAAAGTTCATCATTCAGAATAATTTGCAGGCCCCGACCCTAAGGGAAATCAACACCCACGCAGTCAAATCCATCGCCAAGGAGTCTGGCATTGATCTCGATATGGGCATCAAGGACCCTCTCCAAAGATGGTCTGACCACGTGAAGAATGCAGGCCAGCGCCCTCACATAATCGACGTGTACGATGCGCGGGTGCGGCCATACGAGCGCCCGCCATTGATGAACACGCTGGAGGGACTCAACTGCACACGAGACGACGTCGACTTTGGAAAGCTCGAACACTTCCCTGGAAACCCTGACCAGCTCTTCGACCTTGTCAGAGTCATTGACAACGACCCGTGCACCAAGTGCAGCAAAGGACTAAGCCGGACCCAAACGGCCACCGAACTCGGCCACACCTTCTACCTCGGCACGCGATACAGCAAAATCCTACAGGCCACTGTGAAGGCCGACAAGTCTGTCCTCGACGCCAAGGACATCATAGAGTCACCCTCACAAGACCAAGACGTGCCCATGGAGATGGGCTGCCACGGCATCGGCGTATCGCGCATGATTAGCGCGATCGCAGACACCCTAGTGGACAACACTGGACTCAACTGGCCCCGCGCGATAGCCCCGTTCGAAGTCGCCATTATCACCGTGAAAGGAATGGACGATGTGGGAGAAGACGTCTACGACAGGCTGATGTCAGACGCGAGTAATCCCATGGACATCGTCCTCGACGCCCGCCCTACGACGCTGCCCTGGAAGCTCACCGATGCCGACCGCATCGGATACCCCGTGCTTATCGTGATCGGAAAGAAGTGGCAGGAGGAGAAGAGGCTGGAGGTGCAGTGCCGTCAACTGAAAATCCGCGAATATGTGGACCTGGTGGAT
The DNA here is from genome assembly GCA_003184645.1 of Aspergillus ellipticus CBS 707.79. Classification (NCBI taxonomy): domain Eukaryota; kingdom Fungi; phylum Ascomycota; class Eurotiomycetes; order Eurotiales; family Aspergillaceae; genus Aspergillus; species Aspergillus ellipticus. The sequence goes on along the minus strand of KZ825923.1, from coordinate 103,717 downwards.
CTTACGAATTTCGTGACAGCCTTGCTTAACAAACTTTGACCGGTCCGGCTGTGTCAAGGCTGAATCGGCACCAGCATATCGTGTAGAAATGTATATTAGCTGCATAAATAATATCCCCTCCCCTTCTAGGTAACCGCGCACCCGACCACTGACCTCTTGGCACAGCCGCCGCCTACAGTATTAGTACCTCAATAAATCTGCCTTGCCGTCATCATGCATCAGCCCTGCACACCTCCGGATTAAGCACCAACCATACTGTAATTTCCTACTATAAAACACCTCCTCAATCCACCACCTTCACTGACAACACACAACACAACCCCCCCACCCCCAAACGAAAATGACCACCAACCCCCGCATCGGCGTCGGCGTCTTCATCCTCAACCCCGCCGGCCAAATCATCCTCGGCCGAAGGCAAGGCAGCCATGGCTCCGGTACTCCCCCCATTCCCCAATCTCTCATATCAATAATACTAATAAAAGAATAGGAACATGGGCCCTCCCCGGCGGCCACCTCGAACTGAACGAATCCTTCGAAGAGTGCGCCGCGCGCGAAGTCACCGAGGAAACAGGTCTTGAAGTGAAAAACATTCGCTTCCTGACTGCCACCAACGATGTCATGAGGGCGGAGCGCAAACACTACGTTACGATTTTCGTGGGCTGTGAGGTGCAGGATGGGGCGGAGCCGCGGGTGAGTACTTTACTATCTACCTACTATCTACTTACGTAGTTTGGTTTTGGTTGTTTGTGGGGATTGAGCATTTTCTGTAACGGGATGATGTTGTTAGATAGCTACTACCCCTACAACTGGTTACTAACGACATGGCTATCTAGATAATGGAACCCGAGAAATGCAGCGCCTGGGAATGGGTGACGTGGGAGCAGATCCGTTCGTTTTTCAAGGAGCAGAGTGCGGCGGAGGAGAGTGGGACGATTGATGATGCGGATTACACTGGACGACGGCTGTTCATTCCCATTTTGAATCTGTTTAGGCAAAGGGAGACGTTTGATCCTTTGGTGAGCTATCAATCGTGACTGGGAGTACTCCATAAGTATGGCCATAATGATAATGAGTCATGATCGTGATAAACTAGTTACTTACTGGGCGGCTTTGTCTTTTCGTTATAGATAGTTTGTATCTATATTTTGACGAGATAAATCGCTGCATGCTGTCCTCTCTTTTTACCTTCCTCTGTATGATTAAGCTAGATACCATCCCCATCGACATCAAATACAATCCCCCAACAAGCATAGCACACAAAGCATACATGCACGCACAGCTGACTCACCCGCACAAAGCAAAGCAAAGCAAGCTGACTAACCCACCCACCCTCAAGTGGAGCCCCAGGCATCCCCCCACCCAACAACCCAAAGTCGCCGCCGCCGACCTTCCGTCCGCGCCTCTTAAAGCTCAAAGCCTAACAGCAATATCCCGATCCCAGGATATCTGTCCAGTGTCCACCAGGTACATACACACCTCTCTCCCTCCATACCACCCCACCATCCCAACCCAACCCCAATCCCACCAGACCAAAAAAAAACCTAACCTCCCCCGATCCAGATACACACAAAATGGCCCCTCCAGACACCCCCGCATCCGACCCCCCTCCGGGCTCCGGTACGTCTACAACAAACACCCCAATCCCCAATCCCCTCATCTCCAACTAACAATGGGGGGGGGGGGGCAAAACAGTAAACATAAACTCCCTCTCCGTCCCGCAACTCCGCGCGCTGCAAACCCGCCTATCCTCGGAACTCGAGCACCTGACGAACTCGCACGCGAAGCTGCGCGCCGCGCAGCTGAAGTTCAAGGACTGCGTGCGGTCGATCAACGAGGGTGTCACCGGCGACGCGAAGAAGGGCACCGATGGGAGGGACGATATCCTGGTGCCGCTGACTAGCTCGCTGTATGTGAGGGGCACGCTGGCGGATCGCGAGAAGGTGCTTGTTGATGTGGGGACGGGGTTTTATGTTGAGAAGGTGAGTTTTCTATTTCCCCTCTTTTTTTGGGTCTTTGGGTTTGGGGGGCTGGGGTTGGGGTTGGATTTGGGGTTGTATTGGGTTTGGGGTTGGGGTTGGGGTTGGGTGTGGTTGCTGATTTTGGGTGACAGACTGCTCCCAAGGCGATTGCGTTTTACGAGGATAAGGTGAAGAGTCTGGAGGCCAATCTGACTGAGCTGGAGAAGATTGTGCAGACGAAGAGTGGGCAGCAGAGGCTGTTTGAGGATGGTGAGTTTTGCAAACTGTGATGTTCTGTTGTGTGGGTGTGCGGTGGACTGACTATTTGGTAGCGCTGAGACAGAAGTTGCTGGCTGAGAGCGCTGCGCCCTCGGCTGCTTCCGCTGGCGCTGGATGAAGTGGTTAAAGGTATAGGGATAGGACATTGTGCGGTCGTCTACGTGGACAATCGGGCCGGAAATGAGAAACCATGTGTACATGTTACATTTCATGCCATTGGGAAACTCTGCTAAAGGAGCTCTCTAATGTAAGCCTAGACCGCAGGCTTCAACGGTCAAGCCTGATACGGCGCATCGAGGTTCTCCTGCAATGCGTCTATCGGCTGGCCCTCCCGGAAGCACACCGGCTGGGTACAACAAATGGAAACGATAATAAAAACTGGCAATCTGGAAATAAAAAAAAACGTGAAATGATTCGGGCAATGAGGCCTGCGTAGATCTTAGGTGTCGCCAGGGCTGTCCCGTTGCCAACCCGCACTGGTCTCGCATGATATCGACGTCAAGCTCAGAACAGAGTACCGAGATCTGCAAACAGAAGTCCACTAAGATCAGTGGGACCGCTGACCGGTGAGGAGCCGCCCGACGCCTCCTGTTCTTTCGTGGTACCGCGATTCAACGAAGGTCCGGTGCTTGCAGGGGCCTTTCTTTCGAAAGAAGCTGGTGGAGTCCCTGTAGGACCCAGAAGCTCTGCCACCTGCTTTACCATGTTGATGAACGACCAAAAGCCCTCACGCTTATCCATGCCATCCGATAGGTTCTTCGATGGAAAAAAAGTATCAAGGCTTGGGCTATATCCTGCGGTATGCCCCACGTGCAGATTGGCGTGCTCACCCAGCAGATTGTCCCAAGTTGGGTCGAAGACTGACGCGCCCCACGAGGTATGAGGAGCCCCGTTGAAGGCGCCGGCATAGCTTGACGGCATTTGGTCCGGTGCTCCTGACAAGCCTGTGCGGGTATACTCGTCGTAGCGGGCAATCTCCAGTATGCATTTTGTCCCTTTAATCCGGTATCGAATGGCGGTTTTCTCGATGAATCGAGACACCGGCGCCGATACAGAGAATGTCACCTTTCTCTCGGGCTTGGCGGAGATATCACCCACAGTTGCGGTACGTTGAAATCGAATGGTGTGGGAAAAGTCTCTCAACGCAGCGTCGATAGACATAGCTTCGTAGAACTCCAAAAACTTCAATTCCAGTTGCCAATCGGATCTGTTCAACCATGAATTAGAGACATACACCCACGGCTTACGCCAGACTTACCTTTCAAAGTCAGTAACTCCCACCTGGAGTGGTGAACGGGTGTCGTTGGATTGGCCAGTTTTGCGTGGTCTCAGCCATCGTCGTTGGGTGGCTTCGTAGTCATGCGCACCGGGGTTTTTTACAAATTCGGCTTCCAGTCGAAGCATCGAGTGCCGGGCACCCTGGAATTCAAAGTTCACGGAAAAGGCAGGCTCGGCATCTTCCAAGCTACCTGTCGTAGTGTCATATGGCTCAAGCAAATGGGTGGCCCTGTAACATCTGGCAAGCAGTTCTTCCTGATGCACTTTCAAGCTGTATAGATGAGGAATGGTCCAATTAAATCACGACAGGGACAATAACTTACCCTGGTATCAAGCGCCCCTTAGTCTGCTCATGAAGCATCATCTCCCGGAACTCTTCGAAGCTATATGCAGGCCTATCATTGCTTGGAAGGCGGTACTGGTCCAGCACAAATGAGCCAAGATTGACTCGCATTCTCAGATGTCCACGAACGGCAACCACACCCTTGAGGCAATTCTCAACTACACTCAGAAGGCGAGTATTGTTTTTCGAGCTTATCAGGTTCGCTCGGGTATGCCATTTGTTCATCTCGGCCTCGTTGAGTTGCTGTCCTTGAAGGAAAGCCTTTCCGATGCGAGTGTCTCTCTTGATAACAATTTTGCTCTTCATGGTACTTGGAGGTTCAACGACGTAGGTCTTGGCTTTCACATTGGTGTTTGCCATGACTTCAGTCCATTTTGTGCGAAGGCGCTGGACGATCTGTTTCAGGATATCATAACTAGGCCCCACGGCACAGATGTGATCCGGAAGGTCCTTTCGAACAAACAGATAACAGTTGAACCTCGCCCGTATGAGGTCAAGGGCCTCGAGCTGCTGGCCAAGGGCATCAGTGAGTGAGGGACCATTTTTTGGCCAGAGGAAAAGCAGCTGAGGATAACGTCAGATAACACAATCATTAACAATACACGGGTCTGTACTAACCTGCTCTGAGAACGACGGTATATCATCTGGTGCCTTTCGCAGCTCCTGAAGAATGGCATCGTGCTTTTCCTTGAGCTCAATGTTTGCCTCCTTGTTTTCAGAATGCGCCCGGACCTTATTCCACTCAGTCTTTTTCTTCGACGATGGACTACATTTTGCAATGAAGCTCAGAATAATGTCTTTTGCGGCGGAGACCTGGGCTGTCTCGCCCCACAGGTAAATGACCTAGAATTATCAGTTGATTGTCCTTGATTGTACCAGGCTACCTACACGGTCCGTATAAGAAGGTGGCTTGATAAAGGCTCCTGTTCTGCGGCCAATATCTTCGAAGACTTCGTGACGGCCTTGTGATCCGGCAGGTTTTCTGAGCGAGGCGGAAGATCTAGCAACGCCGAAAAATCTGGTACCGTGTTAGCATGTTTCTTTATTATCGAATAAGTGTATACGTACTCGTTCTTGAACGTCCCAAACGCAGCGGGTAACTTCACTACGCCTGAATTGTTTCGCGTTAGGTGAGCTTGGGTAGGAAGACGGGCGTCGAAGTCTCACCTGCAGGATCGGATCCACCTCGCCATTTGAGCTTGGACGGAGAGTCCTTGAAGATGTTTGTCTGACTTCCTCCTCTACCTCGTACACCTGAATATCTTCTACCCGATGTCGTCGCCCCTCTAGAACGCCTAGGGGTAGCGGGAACAGTTCCTCTCGTGGCGGGCACATTCGAGGCATGTGGCTTCAAAGGTTCATTTTGGGTTGGGTTCTTTGTAGGGCCTCCCTGAGCTTCGCTAGCCACGGGATTCGGCTTTCCTCGAGAGGCTTTGGGGCCATGCTTTCCATATCCAACAAGTCTCCATTCTAGAATAGCCATCTGTCAGTGATTATCAACCCAGAAGATAAAGAGTGGGGAAATGCTGAGGTGTTACCTTGGGCTCCGGACGACTCATAGCTACTTGATTGTTAGTGAACTTCATGGGAAGATATCCAGACACTTGCTCCAATCTTGAATTCTGCGCCATTGTACATGAGAGATGGTGGGTTGTTAACGAGAATGCTCGGAGCGCCAACGGTGAGACGATTGTAGGTGAGTAGGAGTCAGGGTGAGAAAGCCAATTTATGTTAGGAGGAAGATGGTCAGGAGGACAATATCTGGTGAATGAAAGAGAAGTGAAATGGGGGAGTGAAGGGAGATGAGCGGGAGCCTGGATGTTTCCGGCAGGCAGGTGTCACAGCCCAATAGGGAGTGCAGCATATTAACTATGAAGAAAATAGACTGACGTGTAAGTTTCAAGATTTAATACCCATGCACAAGCTGGAAAAGGCACTGGTTACAGTCTACGGTCATTCTGATTCGCGGTGAAGGGCAACGTCTGTTCCGGATGGATGCATGGTGGCTGGAACCCCCGCAATGGAAACAGCTTGCTCTATCCTTAGACAAAATACAAGCCCAAGGTGGGACAGAACTCTAATCGGTTTAAGGAACTTATGTCTGACCAAGCCTCCGCCGCCTCGCGAAACTAAGCAAATGTGAGCGAGCCGCATGTGGCAATCTAATAATCTGGACTGTGATTTCCACCAGCCATACTACAAAACACCGGGGTGGTGTCTAAAGAGTACATAATGAACATCTGCAAGATGGCTAGACGGAATGTCTCAATGGCAGTAAGCCCACTGAGATATACCCTGGCAATGCCCCCTGTCTTTAATTCAACACCTCTAATTTTATAAACTGGAACACCGGTCCACGTGCCAGGCTTCAAACTTACCTATCTGCACTTATCGCCTCAGCCTTCACAGCAGTGTGAGTCCTATTCCCCATCCCGTGGTGATATAGAATGGCCGTGTGGCATTTCCCACTTGTCTGGGGAAACCGACATCAAACAAGCCCAAATGGGAAAACCCGCCGACTAGGAAGATTAGATCTCCTGACTCCGATCCTCGAGCTATTTCCTGGTGGATTGAGCTATTATATGGATGTCTGGCTAGATTGAACAGGTTCCAGGCCAGCCAAATCCTGCCAGCCGGTGATAAACCAACATAGTGCTGGTCTTGCCCGATGAAAGCCACAAAGTACCCCGTTTGCACGACACTTGCATATAAACTGGCCCAGGACAGGTTTCTATTCACGCAATTGTTAGCTCCTCCTGATATAGAGGCATTCCCTATAAAATTATAGGGAATGGATTTTTCCAACCATATTGTCTCTAAAATCAAGCTGATCTCAACAATGATTTAGTCGTCCAAGTTGATGTCACCACGCTTTACGTAGTCCATCCGTGGTGTTGAAGGTTGAAGCGTCCGGCGGGAGCACGACATGATTGGCTCACGGGGCAGCACTTGATTACCTAAAGTGGGCCACGCGCGGCGGGCGCGTCTTCCCTTTTTCGTCTCGTCCGTCGCCGGTCCAACAAATTAGCTGCTGCTATCCCCATTGATATTGGTCTGGAGCAATCAACCACCGCTGTCTCAGCCTACGTCAATTCCCCCTCGTTGGGCTTCAGCTGCACAGATCATGGCTTCGGACTCTGCCGATGAGGCGGACAGGCCGCAACCCCAGAAGCCGAGTGTGCGCAAGCGTGCTCAGCTATGGATGACCAAGGGAGGGCTGGTCCGGGACGACTCCGACGACGAACTAGGCGACGAGGACCACCCATGGGAATGGATTTATGACCAGGACGATAAGGAGAGCCAAGACAACGAACAGGCGACTACAGCTTCCCTCCAGGACACGCCAAAGTCGAGCCGGAAACGCTCTGCGCGCCCCAATGCCAAACGCCGACGCACGATCATCGGAGCTCGAATGGGCTCGTTCGAATGCGCCCTGGGCCAGGTTATACTCCTGAAATCCCCCGAGGTTGGGAAGGATTGGATCGGGATCATTACGGAATTCGTGGAAGAGGAAGACGAGGATGCCGAGGACGAGATGATCAAGTCGGCCTACATCATGTGGTTTGCTTCTCCGGACGAGTTCATGTCGACCAAGAACAAGCGCCGAGCCGACGCTCTGCCCAACGAGCAATACCTGACCGCAGACTTCAACGTCAATCCGCTCACGTCGATCAATGGCAAAGCTACCGTGATGTCGAAGGATGCCTTCTTCGCCAAGTATCCGGATGGCGCCCCCCCGAAAGGAAAGGACGAACTGGCGGAATATAATAAGTGCATTGTTTGCCGCAGAGGTGTGAAACAGGTTCAAGGAAGATACACAGATGAATTCGTTTGGGAGGATGTTTACCGCGAGGACAAGATCTTTGATCTTATCGCCATGATCAAGGATGGATTGAAGGGAGCCAAGAAACGCAAGCCGGTGGACAATGAGGTACATGATATGCTTGGATGTTAGTGAAATAGCAATGCTAACCCTGAACCCAGTATGTTCAAGCCAAGGACAAGGAGGAAGAAGACTTTGTCCCCCAGACCCCCAGAAAGAGACAAAAGGTCGCTTCCAATGCCACACCTCAATCGCGGCGCCAGAAAGCCCTTACCACCCCTGCTCACAAGAGGTAGGTGAAGCATGTCTGTCTGGAAACGCACATACTAATCAATTCCACCAGAATCGTGGTCAAGAAGCCCCTCGAATTCACACCCCTTGGCACTCGTGTCCTCTCACCCACACATTTCGCCTCCCCATACCGTCAGGCCCGTACTCTACTGCACGTGTCCACCGTGCCCGCGGCGCTTCCATGTCGGAATGAAGAGTTCGACAACGTCTACAGTCATCTCAGCGCTGCTATCATGGAAGGAACGGGATCGTGTATCTACATATCTGGAACCCCAGGTACAGGCAAGACGGCTACGGTCCGCGAGGTCGTCGCACAGTTGAACTCCGCCGTATTGGCAGAGGAGATGGACGACTTCATATTCGTCGAGATCAACGGCATGAAGGTCACCGACCCACACCAATCTTACTCGTTGCTCTGGGAAGCGCTCAAAGGTGACCGCGTATCTCCCTCGCATGCTCTCGATCTCCTCGAGCGGGAGTTCTCCCACCCATCCCCTCGACGAGTATCCTGCGTGGTCCTGATGGACGAGCTCGACCAGCTCGTCACGAAGAACCAGTCCGTGATGTACAACTTCTTCAACTGGCCCGCCCTCCGCCACTCCCGCCTCATCGTCCTGGCCGTCGCAAACACCATGGACCTCCCAGAACGCACCCTCAGCAACAAGATCTCCAGTCGTCTGGGTCTCCACCGCATCACCTTCCCCGGATACACCCACACCGACCTGATGGAAATCATCACCACCCGCCTGGCCAACGTACCCGGCAACATCGTCGACCCCGACGCCATCCAATTCGCCAGCCGCAAAGTCGCCGCAGTCAGCGGTGACGCCCGACGCGCCCTAGACATTTGCCGTCGCGCCGTCGAAATCGCAGAACAAGCCAGCGAAGAAGTCCCCAAAGTAACCGACGCAGACGCCGACGACACCGAATCCCTCCCCCCAACCCCCAGCAAAAACCCCGCACGAAGGGACCGCTCCCTCAAGCAAACCACCACCCAACTCTCCCCCCAAAAGAACCCCCCCGCCAAACCCCAAACCGTCGGCCGCGTCACCATCGCCACCATCAAACAAGCCATCCAGGAAGCCACCTCCACCCCCCTCCAGCAATCCCTCCGCTGTCTCCCGCTCTCCGCGAAGCTCTTCCTCGCCGCCATGCTCGCCCGCATCCACCGCACCGGCATCTCCGAATCGACTTTCGGCGACGTCATCGACGAAGCCAAGCGCATCGCAGACGCCGCCGTCGCCGTCGCCGGTGCGGCCGGCGCAGGCGTTAAGGACTTCCTCCTAGCCGGCGGAAACGGAGCCCGCGTGCGCGCCCTGGGGTTCGCCGCCATGGAGCTGATGAACTCGGGCGTCCTTGCCCTGGAATACGCCTCGGGTTCCAAGGGAGCCATGTCGAGCGCGGCGATCCCGGCCCGCGGCGACCGCAGCGGTAAAGTGCGCCTGCGTGTCGCGGCCGAGGACGTCAAGATCGCTTTCCGCGAGGACGAGGAAGCGAAGGGTCTGGGCCTGGGGATGAATTAGTCGTCTATCTATCTATCCATCACATCCCCAGCCCAATAGAGTAGACGACATGGAAGAAGACGGATGGATTCTGTATAACAGCAACTACAATGATACCCAAGACGTTAATGAATAGAAAGAGCTATACAAAAGAGCTACACAAAAGAGCTACACAAAAGAGCTATACAAAAGAGCTATGCAAAAGAGCCATACAAAAGAGCCCCATGTATGACCACCTTACCTACATACTTAACATAAAAAACAACCTTGAATGTAAAGTAGCCGGTCAGTTGCAGACATGTAGACATCTTTGTTTAAGTAACCTACCTACCTACCTACCTACCTACCTATCTACCTACCTATCTACCTACCTATCTACCTAGTGCGTTACCTAGAAAAGTCTACCAATTACACATATAATATAATACATCTAACCCCCCTCCTTCCCCGGAGAACAAACAAACAACATAAGTAGGTAGATAAAGAGTAATTCCTTTTATGAGCCCCATCCCCGGCAGGACATCGCATACCTAATACCGATACAGGCAAAAACAGCCAACAACACGGACACAAAGTGAATGAACTCAACGCTAAACTCCAGATTGCATGAGATACATAACCCGTCGGCCCCAACGAAGATGCAGACATAGTTAAAGAAAAAGGCAAAGAAAGAAAGAAAGAAAGAAAGAAAGAAAGAAAGGTGGGGTATTTCAAAAGTGAAGTATCATCACCACACACACACACAAGCATAGAGAAACAGAGGAGGAGGAGGAGGAGGAGGAGGAGGGGAAAAAACTAGTATCTCTGTCTCCCTAGCGTCGGGGCCCAGGTAACGGGATGTGTTTCCTCGGTGGCATTTTCATCCTGCTTCCAGATCTTGATAGTCTTGTCTGCCTCACCGGTGATGAGACGCAGGCCGGTGCGATCGAAGGTGGAGGCCATGATGCCGGCCTCGGCTTCGAGGGAGCCGGGCTGGGCGGTGGACTCGACGTTCTGGAACTGGTAGCCAGTCTTCCAGTCCCAGAAGCACATGGAGCCGTTGTCGCCGCCGGAGAAGAGGACGTTGTCTTCGTTGACGGAGAGGGTGTTGATGATGGAGTTCTGGCCGTCGAAGTTCTGCATGAAGGCGCCCTCGGGGCACTTCCACTGCTTGATGGAGCCGGTGCTGGCGGACGCGAAGGTGAATTCGCGGGGGTGGGTGGCGAGCGCCCGCACGCCCTTCTTGTGGTGCGTGAGCACGCCCATGGACTTGCCGGCGGCGAGATCCCACAGGCGCACTGTCGCGTCGAGGGACCCCGTGATGATCTGCGGGTCGGCTTCCTGGCATTGCAGGTCTGCGACGGTGCCTTGGTGCCCGCTCAGGACGTGTACGTTGCTGCGCGTGCGCATGTCCCAGACGCGGGCGACGCCGTCGCGACCGCCGGTGACGAGGAGGTCGAGGCGAGGGTGCAGCGCGAGGGTGTACACGCCGCTGAGGTGGCCGTGGTAGTGGCGGATGACCTTGTTGGTTTCCAGGTCCCAGCACTTGACCATTTTGTCCTCGCCGCAGGAGAAGAGGTAGGGGTGTCGGGGGGAGACGGCCAGGCCGCGGACGGTGGAGATGTGGCCGGTGAGAGTGAGACGAAGCGCACCGGTCGCCAGATTCCAGATCTTGATGGTGCGGTCACCGGCACCGCTGGCGAACCACTCGTTGTTCGGCTCGACGGCCAGACTGCGCACCCACCCCAGGTGACCGGAGATCACCCGCATGAGCTTCCACGGCGCGTGCCAGTCCGGTCGCTGCTGTTTCGTCGCCGAGGGCCGCTGGATCAGACTCTTCGGTTCGTTTTCACCGCCGACGCCGCCGGCGGTTGGCCCGGGGGCCTTCTTGACCATTGCCATCGAGGCGCCGCTGCCGTCGGCGGGCTTGGACTGCGGTTGGATCTTGGGGCGTTTGGCGCGTCCGGCGGCCGCCGCTGCGGCTTGCTTTTCGGCCAGCGCGGGGGGGAGTTCCTTCACATCTGCGTATTCTGCTTGCCGCCGGTAGGAGAGGCCGATGGAGCCGTTGGCGACGGAGGGGGTCACCATTAGGTAGTCGGAGCCAAAGAGCTCGGCCGTGCGCTTGGCGGACAGGCGCACGGCTTCGTCGGGGGTTGTAGAGGGGATGACGTCCATGGTGGTGGGTTGGGGAGTGTCCCGATGCTTTTGCCGATTGCTGCGGTTGCAGATGCGGTTGCGGTTGCGGTACGTGTCGTTGGCGCGTCCTGGGCCCCAGGCGCCGGGTGGAATGGTTGTTTAGTCGCGGATGGATATGCGGGTCATGCGGAGGGTGTCGTGGAGTAGGGCGAGGGGTGAGGGTGAGGGACCGGGATGTGTGGTGGAGAGGTTGAATTCCGACGGCTGGATGCGAAGCCGACGAGGAACGGAATTGAAGCTCGACTCGATTTTCGGCGGGCGGCGAGCTTGTTGCGGCCTGAGGCTGCCAGTCACGCTCAGGTGTCGAGGCCCCCAGGCCCCCACCGGCGGGCGATTAGATGGAGAGATAACATGCCATGATGCAGCCATGATTTCTTCGCCTGCCATCATGGATCCCACGCACGAAGCCAAGTTCCCTCTTCACGAGGCTGCCCGGGAAGGCAGAAGTACGTGTCCCCCTGCTCTCACCCCCATACGCCTCCCAACTAAGCAACTCCCCCAGCTCCAACCGCCGAATCCCTACTGAGCGTACGTCCTGCCCCGGAGCTGCCCCGCATCCTGCACGAGCTCCAAACAAGCTGACTTTCAGCTCGACTCACGGATTCCAGGCAAACCCCAAACTCGCCAACATCAAAGACGACGATGAGCGCCTCCCCATCCACTGGGCAGTGGCATACAACCGCCTCCCGATCATCGAGCTCCTTATATCAAACAAGAACTTCGATCCCGATGTCGAGGTGCGTCCGCCCCAGCCTAGCCCAGAAATCCACACACATTTATCTAATGTCGCATAGGACGGTTCCGGATGGACGCCCCTCATGATCGCATCGAGTCTCAAAAACGCCGAGGGCGACCCGATCATCGACATGCTCCTCAAAAAAGGCGCCGACGTGAGCACGAAAAGTGTCTCCGGCCAGGTACGTGTCTACACAACCCCTAAGCCTTTCTTCTGCTTTTTTTCGGTTATAAAAGTGTACAACACCCACTGACTACATGTATGTGATAGAACGCCCTCCACTTCGCAACCTCCAAAGCCAACCTGTCCACCGTCCGCACCCTCATCGCCAACAAATGCAGTGCCCGAGTGAAGGATAAGCGCGGCCAACTGGCCCTGCACCGGGCTGCGGCGATCGGGTCCACGCCCATCATCAAGGTGCTGCTAGAGGATGGGAAAAGCCCGGTGAATGCGACGGATATCGATGGCTTGACGGCGCTGCATCATGCCGTGTCGGAGGGACATGGCGATGCGGCGATCACGTTGCTCAAGGCTGGGGCGGAGGCAGATAAAAGAGATTCGAATGGGGTGTTGGCCATTGATATGGCGCCGGATAGTAAGGTTGGTTTTTTTTTTTTCTCTCTCCCTGGTTGTGAAGATGGGTTGGGATCTGGGCTGATTTGTGGTAGGTGCGGAGCTATATCCTGCAGACGGCGGAGAGGGAGGGGATTGAATTGTAGGCTGGATGGGTGAGATTGGTGTTGGATAAGAAAAAAAGAAGAAGAGCAAGGATACCCGGAGTCTCTTCAGGTTCGAGCTGTGACTGTTTTGATATCTGTTCGAGTAATTAACGGATTTATGGTATTACTTTTGAAAGACATGGATCACATCACGTCGTCTAAATCGGAATCGGAATCTAGCCCGAACATCTATGTACAAACAGGAACAGCAAGTCTACCGTGTATACATCTCATTGCATCGTGTCGGCCAGCTCCCGGTAGATCTTCTTCATGTCGGCGATATCGGCCTGCAGCTCTTCCACCTGTTCGCTCTTCTCGCCGAGCATCTCCAGCGTCGTCTGGTACCGCTGGTCAAGCTCCTCGAGATGCTGCTCCAGCTCCTGCACACGACCATCGGAAGTCTTCTTTTCTTCCGTCTCCCGCATCAAGTCGACAACTTGCTGTCGGGCTTCGTCGCGTTGGGTGGTGATGCGCGCAAGTTCATCCTTCGACGCGGCGCGTTCGCTCTCGAGGCGGCGGACCGTGGCGCTCATGCGCTCAACCAGCTGCACGGACGGCCCTGCTCCGACTGTGGATTCGGATATGATGTCGTTGATGCCGCGAGAGGGTTGCGCCAGCCCGCCATAAGCGGAGGGCGTACCTGAGCGGCTGAAGTACTCGTCCGGCTCGAAGTTGATAGAGGGAGTCTCTGGGATTGGTATGTGCGATGATCCGTTGGTGATTGGGGGCGAGAGAACCGAGTGCGTTGAAGCAGGGAAGGAGTTCTGTCGCGTCGGGGTGCCGATCTCCGGCGATGTTGGCAACGTCGAGGAACGACGGCTCGTGGGCCGGTAGTCAGGGAGAGACACTGGCTCCAAGGCGCTTGGATGACGGCTGTACGCAACCGGGGACTGGGTCCGGGGCTGCTGGAGGAAGGCCACGGGTGAAGCAGCCTGCTCACGCCATTTGGCTCGCTCCTCCTCGAGCTTCTGCGACCATGTCGCATCGAGGACTTTCTTCTGCTCGACAATATCCTTCTGGGAAAGAAGCAGGTCGTCTGTGGCCTTCTTGAGCTTCTGCTCGGACTTTTGGAGATCCTGCATGTGTTCCTCAAGTTTGCTTTCGAGATCATGCTCCGCCTCCTTTGCCTCTTCCATCTCTTCCTCGAGCCGTTTCGTTTTGAGGTTCTGCGTGATAAATAATTTAGTCGACCGTTTTGTGGTCTGCTCAGAATCAGGTATTCTTACCACTTCGCGGATCTTTCGCCGCATATCGCCCTCTCGTCGCGCGACCTCATCCCGTTCTTTCTCAACGCTCGCCAACCGCGCCAGCAAAGAGCCTTCTAGGGTCTGCCAGTTCTCACTGGCCACGGCATATTGTGTCTGAAGGGTCTCGATCTGACGCAAGAGCTTCACCTGAGCGTCGCCCGTAACCCCAGACGAAGCCTCCTCTGCTCGGGACCGCAGAGACTCCATCTTGCTTTCCAGCGCAGACTGTTCGCCTTTAAGCTCGATTTCTAACAAACGCGCTCTTTCCTTCTCCTGCTCGATTGCTCCATTCAGATCGTTGATTTCTCGCCTCAGCTTCTCGTCACTGATCTCGCGCTCAACCTTGGCACTGGCTAGATCCTCCTCCAACTGAGCCGCGCGGCGCTTCTCTTGATCCAATGCTTCTGACTGGGCCTTAACTTCAGCGGCTTCGGCCCGAGCAACTGCTCTCGCGAGCTGTCCTTTCATTTCCTGCACGGTCTGGCTTAATGCGTTGCGCTCCGCTGTCACGGCTTCCAGGTCTCGGGACACCTTCGTCTGGACAGACAGCGATTCGTTTGCTCGCTTCTCTGCTGCCTCCGCCCGCTTAGCTCTCGTCTCAGCATTAGCAAGTTCCTTTTCCAGCTTGTCGGTTTTCTTCTTTGATTCTGTCTGAGCTTTAGAATTTTCCGTCAGCTGCTGCCTGAGCTTCTTGATTGCGGTTCTATGATCCATCTCCGTCTTGGACAGCTTCTGTCCTTCTTCAAGCAACAAGGCGATCTTTTCGTCTTTTTCTCGGAGTTGCCTTTCGACACTTCCCGGATCTGCCGTGGCTGCTGCCTTTTTAGCAGAGTCAGCCGCTTCTTTGGCCAAGTATTTCAGCTTGGACTGCAGGGCGTCGATTCGCTCGATGTATCCGTACATTTCCTCCTGCCATTGGGACTCGGCGGCCTTGTGCTCCGCCTGCAGTTGCGCGACTGCTTTGTCCTGGTCACTCGAAGGAAGTTGGGGCGCATCCGTAGGTGTATCCGTAGGAGGTTCCGTAGTTGATAAAGAATCCGTTGGCGCACGCGTTTCTTCCAATACCGGGGCGATTACATCACTATCAGATGTGCTATCCCGCGGGGTGCTGGCAATGTCTGCAGCCGCTGGTTCTGGAGGGCTAGGGCCCTCCGTTTGCGAATGGACACCGTCCTTGGACTCTGGGGATGAAACGCCCGAGTCCTGGCTTGTTCGAGACGCCGCTGTAGCCGAGACCGCATCGGCTTGGCTAGATTTCCGAGAATGTCTCCCTTTGGTCCCATTGGAAGATTCGAGACTAGGTTCAACGTCCAAGCTCGTTCGTGGGGAGGAGCCGCGGCTAGGAGGCTGCGGAGAGGTATTGCCAGAAGCATTGGCCTTATTAACCATGGCACGAGCCAGGCGTTCCTGGAGACGTTCATTCTTGCGCGCATTCGACGAACTGCGTGAAATGTCTGTGACTCATTAGCGATGCGACGCGGTGCAACAGATTGAGTTTCTCCATACTGCCAGTCTGCTCGGTTTGCTTGGGCTTCCCCGCCGCATTTCTAGCTGCCTGTTGTTTCTGGTCCTCCTCCTCGGCCAAAATTAAGTCCAGTCTGGATTCGACACCCGCGACGGCCTGCTGCAGGAAAGAGCCGACTTTCCATTTTGGCTTCGAGCCCTGGGGATTCTGCGACATGGTGACGGCTCGGAGACTCTTCAACCCTGCGAACTAGACCGCCTAGCAGCAAGGATGATGCGCAACTTCTGTCATGGAAAGCGAGGCGTGCGAATGATGATGGCGGCGGCGGTGGTGACGAGGCGTTCTGATGCTCACTTGTCGTCACAGAGAGGAAGACCCGACCGGGCTCAATGAGCGCACGGGCACCAGAAACTGGGAGTGAAAGACAGACTGCGCGAAGAGCAGAGGAACGGCAAGCGAAGCCAGGTGCCACCAACAGGAAAGGCTGTGCAACGGTGCTGGGGGGCTGTCAGTCACCACGTTGCAGCTTGCGTGGACGAGGAGGAGCGATGAAGCGCAACCGGCTTGGCGGCCGGGGAACCCAACGGGGAACGTGATTCGTATCATCATCGGCCGCTCCCTGTCCTTCCCCAACCTCCTCCTTCACCCACTTCCCCCCCTCGCCCCTCCGTCTCCCCTCAATTCTGTCCCTCGCCATTCCGGTTGGCTCCTGGTCTTCCCCTCCCCGGAATCACCATGTCGTCCCTACCCCTGGAGCCGCCCACCTATCTCAGCTCGCTGCAGAACAACATCCGAGCTCGTCCCATCCCGTGGGAGGGCGCCGTCCGAGCTGGGAACATCACCGATGACCACCTCAAGAAGATCAAGGCCGTGGACAAGGTCCGCAAGGACCAGCGACGCCAGACCGTCGAGGGAGACCTCGCGGGCTATGTCACGCTGCTCGCAGGCGGGTCGGAGGGCAAGAGCGTGCTGGACTCCGCCTCCAGGAGAACCGATATTGTGCAATACATCCTCGTGCTGGCCGCGGATTTGATCAACGGTCTGGATCCCTTTGGTTTTTTTGGCTGGATTACAAGGGTGAGACGGAATGCTGACTGGCGTTACACCTGCAGATGTCCCCCCCCTCTCAACCGCCCTGGTCGCGCATCCCGATCCTTACAAGCCATTCCTCCCGCTCCTGCGTCACTCTACAAACGCCGAAGACCCCATTCCCCTGCTTACCTCCACCTTCCTGACCAACCTGGTATCGGTCAGTCTGTCTTCGTCGTCCAAGCCAGCTGCGCGGGATGATGAAGCGCTCCCGCAGCTGTACACCTACCTTTCTACCCTGACCCAGAACCAAGACAGCGGGCTGCAGGACATCGGGGTCCAGGAGTTGTCGGCGCTGCTTCGGACCTCGAGGTCCCGTGAGATTTTCTGGAAGGAGAGACAACGGACCGTCGATCCCCTTATCGAGATCCTCCGCGCGGCTACGGGCGCCAAAGATAACAGCTCCAGCACGCTGGCTGGCAGTTCGCGCGCGATCGAGCCTGGCCTCGCCGGTGGGGTTGGCCTCCAGCTGCTGTACCGGGTCCTCCTTGTTCTCTGGCAGCTCAGTTTCGAGGGCGAGTTGATTGGTGATGATCTGCAAGCGTATGTGACGTGACCTCAGCCTGCTTGATGCGGGGAACTGACAACGGTGTATGCAGGGACCACGAATTTATCCAGCTGTACACGCACCTCCTCCGTCTGTCCCCGAAAGAGAAGACGACCCGACTCCTCCTCGCCACCCTCAACAACCTCCTTTCCACCAACCGCACCACCCTGCTGCCGGTCGCCGTCTTTGTCCGCCTCCCTGTCCTCCTCACGAACCTCTCCGGTCGCCATTTGACCGACCCCGACCTCCTGGAGGACCTCAAGTTCTTGTCGGACATGCTGGATGAGTACACCAAGACGCAGACAACCTTCGATCAGTATGCGGCCGAGCTGCAGTCGGGCCACCTGCGGTGGTCCCCGCCCCACCGCAACCCTACCTTCTGGAAGGACAACGCCCGTCGTATTCTCGACGAGAGCAATGGCGCACTGCCGAAGAAGCTGGCGGAGATCATCGCGAAGAGCTGGGACAACGACAAGCAGGTGCTGGCGATTGCCTGCAACGATGTGGGTCACTTGGTCAAGGAGCTGCCGGAGCGACGGACGCAGCTCGAGAAGCTGGGCCTGAAGACACGGGTGATGGAGCTGATGGCCGACAAGGACGAGTCGGTGCGGTGGGAGAGCTTGCGGGCCGTTGGCGAGTGGCTGCGCTATACGTTCGATGACTGATCGACGAGGGGAGCGAGGGGATGCGATGTGATATACTACCCGATGCTTGTTTGACCTTCTGCTTCTATGTGGCCAAGAGGAGAGCACCTTGGCTGTATTGTATGGATTCTCAGCGTATATCATTTGAATGCCATTGTACTGTGCACATAGTGAACCATCCAGTTCAATTCAGTTGCCCCTCGGAGGCAACACGAGCTATCTCCGACCCTCCGTAGCTGCCGTCGCGTGGCGACTCTCCGGGCAGACCACACCCCGTATGTCTTGGGACGAATACTCCGACCTTCGTAAATAAAAGACTTAGAAATCCCCAGCCTCACGGGCAGAAGTGCGCAGATCCATCTGAGACATCACACGTCCGCTCCACGAGCCCCCCAACGGCCAGTCCAGAACGGTGGATCGATGATCGGCCGCTATACTTACAGAAGGCCGCGGGCCCGCTTGGATTCGCCTTATCTCGTCCGAATCCGATTCATCTGAGTTTCGCACTGACATTCGACCACCACCCGTTTGTGGCGCTCCTGTGCCCGGTCAGGATTTGCCTGTTCTTTCTCGACCCAAGCCCATCCGAATCGACTCCCCGTCCAGCCACCAAACTCCTCTCCCGCATCCCATCGGTCAACAGCGGGGAACCCGGACGAACGCCCCTGAACCGAGGGAGCCGAAGACCCGCGGAGAAAAAAACGCAACGACGAGAGAAGAAAAAAAAAAAAGGAAAGCGATCGATCGATCGATCCCACACCATCATCATCATCACCATCACCACCACCACCAACTCCATGTCTCGCTCCTTCAATGGATGCAAGCGATGTAAAGCCCGGCGGCAGAAATGCGACGAGCAGCGCCCCAGCTGTGGCCGCTGTATGACGGCCGGCACGCCGTGTCGATATGCGATGCAGCTGCAGTGGGGAGGCCGGGCCTTTTCGCGCTCCAGGTTCGGCGCCTGCGTGGGAACCGGCGGCATGCAGAAGCTGGGTGTGTTTGCTTCCTTCCTTCTCTCTTGTCATTGATCCATCCACTAACCTCTTGCTCCGTTCAGAATACTCCCCCGGCGAATTCATCTACACCACCAATGCCTCGGGCGAAAGAACCGCTCTGACTGCCCCCCTCACCACCATCACCACCACCACCACCACCCCCTCTTCAACCGCCCTCATCCGACCCATCGACCCCTACACCTCTCTCACAACCGACCAAAAGTCCCTCTTCCACCACTTCCTCAACGATGCCTCCCAAATCACCGCCTGCCACTCGGGCATGCAGCGCGACATCTGCAAGATGATCGTGCCCATGGCCCTACAGACCCCGTCCCTCCTGTACGCCACCATGGCCCTCTCCGCCATCCACCTCCAAGCCCTGCACAACCAATCCGAGAACGTCAAGTCCGCCCCGGAAATCGCCCGCTTCATGGCCCTCAGCCTGGAACACTTCCGCCAGGAGCTGCAAAACCCCGCGAGCAAGGGCTCCGACGCCCTGCTCGCCACCGCCCGCACCCTCTGTCTCGCCGAGATCCACTCCGGCGCTATCCACCCCAACTCATGGCGCGCGCATATCGAAGGCGCCCGCGCCCTCATGGAAGCTTCGGATAATTGTGGCGCGCTGTCCCCGAAATCTCCCGAGGGGTTCAGGAGGTACCTCGATCGGTGGTACCGGTCGATTGTGTCCCTGACGGCGTTGACGGGGAACGGCCCGCCAATCGGGGAGGTCTCGGATCAGTTGGTAGGCGCTGCCGGTAGTGCGGGGTCCGGTGGTGAGGGTGGTCAGCCAGCGTCGCCGGATTATTTGGATGATTATTGGGGGTTCACGGTTAACCTGTCGGCGATTTTCCGCCGGATTGGCGCCGTGGCGTGGCGGGAGCAGCAGGCGGGGGAGAAGGAGGCGGGGAACAGCAGCAGCAGCGGCAGTCCCGTTCAGGGAAACGAGGTGTGTGTGCAGAGTGAGGCCGCGGCCCTGGAGTCCTCGCTGCAGCAGTTGATGGAGCAGGATGTGGTCTCGCACCCGGCGTTTTATCCAGGCGTCGTGGAGGGTCTTTCGACGGAGTGTATGCGGCAGTTGATGTTGTGTAACGAGGCGTTTCAGCTCAGCGCGCTGATCCAGATCCATCGTCGACTAAGAAAAACGCCCACGTCTTCGCCGGTGGTCCAGGAGGCCGTGAAACGGATTCTGGAATGTACCGCGCAGATTGGCCCGTCGCCGGGTTTGAGTCCGTGGGTGATGCTCACGACGCCCTTGTTCATTGCTGGGTGTGAGGCGCGGGGCCAGGACCGCGAGCACGTCCGACAGCTACTCTCCTCGCTGCATGATACGATCCGCGTGCCGAATGTGTTGCAGTCGTTGAAGTTTCTCGAGCAGTATTGGGGGAACCAGTTGGATGAGAATGAAGGCTGGAGTCAGTTTCTAGGTAGGACCCTGTTCCCGTTGCTTGACCAGGAGTGTAGTACTAATGGGAGTCCAGATCGAATGAAATTCGATTTCATTCCGTATTGATGTCAATGTCTCGTGTCTTTTTATGGACGAGAAAAATGCTTTTATGTTGTTACGAAGCAGAGCGTTGATTGGAATGTTTATCTGTTTTCTTTTTTTTTTTTTGTTTTTGTCTCTCTGGAGTTAGAGTCAAGTTGTATTGGCGTTATATATGGGCCAGGAGTATTCACCATACTAGATACTATATAGCGATATATGTGGCGTTGATTTATTCATTGATTGATTGTTGCAGGCTGTATTGGTCATGTTTAGTACATAGTAGTGATCCGTTGAGAGTATATATTCTCGCTTTTCTTGTGTATAGGATATCTGACCAAGATTCTTCGAGTAAATTAGGTATCTAATGTGCAGTAGAGACCGCTCAGCTTGGGGGTGAGTTTGGGGGTTATTCCCTTTTTCATTGTAGTGTGCAACTAACATTTAATTTTGAGATTCTCGTTGTCTTGGTAGACCACCTATTTTGATGGTGTTTCGCTGTTATATCATTTCTAATGATTATTTGTAGTAACGAGGTGATACATTATGGGTAATCTTATCTATTTGGGGTTATGATCATCCCTGTTTTTTTTTTTTTCTAGAAGTCTTAATTTCTAAAGGGGGGATTTGTGGTTCTCTTGATAGGTTAAGATGTACTTCATGAAGCCGTAGTAACGTTAACGTCGTCGGTTGGTTGATTGATTTCCATCTCAAGGTGGATTAGTTACATGCTTCAATTATACAGTGAAATAGTAGATTCTCAGGCTACTGCAGATTTCATAATAGTACATAAGTTGTTGTGGGACGCTCCGAGCCCCCCATCATTACTTATCTTTCGAGGCGGCTCGCCTTGATAGATGGGAGTAGGTGGCGGCATCATCAATGAGCTCGCACTTCTGCGCAGCTACTAAGACGAGCCCAAAAATCAACTTTCGGTAGGCTTGGGGTTCAGGGGTGTAAACGGAGTAATATTCAAGGTCTTGCGCTCATATAAATCTTCATTCCTTAGCCGATGCCTAAGTAGGATTAATGGCGATCTTTCATGTGCGAGTTCTCTCATCAGTAGACTTACCATGTGTTTTGATAAAAGATAATGTTCACTTTACGACACTGGCCGTTCCAGAGAATGTCCGCTGGCCAGTCGGAATCTCCCAGCGTCCGAATGGCATTTATCTCTATTCGATTGGCAAAATGTCTGGGAGAAAGCTCAATGCGAGTATCACAGGAGCAGGGGCTTGTTAGTCCATCCAGCTCTATGAAACTCAAAAGCTCTTTATGGGGGCATGCGAAAATGAGACGCCCTGTCGGTGTGATACGGCGGTTGGGAATAAGCAAGGTATATCGGGACTGCATTATCAGTTTCGAGCGGCCCTCTATGAATAGCGATATTCTGAAGTTGTCCTTTGATATTGGCAGCATTGGCAATCTGACACTCGTGAAGAAGACATCGCTTTCCTTGTTCGTTGGCCCCGATCTGGAAAATTCCCCGCCGGCCTATGATAGGCGTCGGGGCCGTATCCATAATATCGGGTGGTGTTCTCAAGAATTTCACCAGTCGTGCTCGATCGCGAAATGTCTTTGAGATGCATGGACATAGGTCGCCTATGCCAGCGTTCGGCATGCAGCGTCTTTCGAGAGGGGGGTTTCTCAAAGAATACCATTTGAACTCCCGGCGCGGATGGAGTTTCAGACACACGCTGCAGAATGCCCAGCGAGCATCCTCAAGTCGAAGCAGAAGCTGATTCCGTGCAACTTCGGGCTTACTCAGACGCAGCTTAGGGAGCTGGATGTGTAGGAGGCGTGGAAAGTCGAACTCCTCGCGCTTTAAAACGAAGCTGAAGAGACTGAGAAATAGTTCGCAACTGAGGGCGAGGCAGGCTTGGTCGACTGGCGAGAGGAGGCTTAATATCTCGCGGAAAAGACACTCTGGCAACCTCATTATCGCAGGGTCGTTTCTTGTTCGACCACGGAACGGAGCTGCGGCGATTGCATCGATGTGTTTACTGAGTCTCTTGCCTAGAGGCTCTCGTCCTCGGGGCTGCTTTTCGGTGTTTGCCTGCGACATGGTGTGTGTGATCAGTAGTTTGAAACCAATACGACGGTTGGTGAAATGCCGAAGGAGAAATCGCGAGCGCGACTTTTAACTTGTGTTTCCCATTCCATCATCATGAGGCCATTATTATGGTGATAGTTACATGTCAGGATGACCAAACACGGCGGCGATAGAAGCCGCACTGACCTAATGATACCCAAATACTATATCACGACAGCGAGTGAGATTTCGTCTAAGTAGTTCAATCAAAGCTTCCCTCCTGCCACATATTCTCTCACAACTTCATCCAAATCCTCCTGTGGCAGCCCCAGACGCTCATTCCACAGCCCCTTCGTCCTAGAAAAGTTCGCCAGCCCCCCCTTCCCATAGATCGCCCCCGCAAGCATGGCCAAGGTACCAAGTATCTGGCCCTCCTTCACCTTAGCAGCCCCATCCTGCCAAAGCCCGTCAACAGTGCCTTCAGACAGCGTGAATTTCTCCCCCGTCGCTCTCTCAAGCGCAGACAAAACCTGATTCTGCGTGACCGTGAAACTATTCACATAAACGTATCGATTCGTGATCAACTCCGGGTTTTTCAAAGCTCGCGCAATCGCTCTCCCAACCTGATCCAGAGTCGTCGCCTCATAGGGAACATCCCCGCCATCAAAAACCGTCGCAGTGCGCGCAGGCACATCGAGCCCCCCAAGGCCAGGGATATTCAACCCCCAGTCGAACATCGATCCCGAGACCACCGCCGCCCAAGAGATCTTGTCCTGTTGCGTCTTGAGGTAGTCCACCGTCTCAAGCTTATCCGTGAGGAAGGGGATGTACTCCGGCGCGGACCGGTCCGAGGTATCAAGACCGAACTCGGACGGGACGAAGAATCGCACACCGGCGGAGATCGCAGCGTCGACGAAGGATGTCTGCATGGACAAGGCGTCTCCGGGGGCGATGCTGGAGATCGTGCTGATCACGGCGTCTTGGCCTTGGAATGCCTCGCGCAGTGACGCTTCGGAGTAGTCGCTCTTGAGGTGTCTCACGTCGCGGGGCAGGATGGCCGTGGAGGATTCTCGGGTGAGGCCGGTGACTGAGAAGTTCTCGTTCAGTAGGGCTTTTATGGTGGAGCGGCCGACGTTGCCGCTGGGTCCGATGACTAGGACGGTTTTGATGGGGGGTGAGGACATAGTTCAGAGAATTGAGGGGGTGGTTTGAGGTTGTGGGGTAAGGGTTTGTGTAGAAGTATTCTGGTTTGTATGGCGTTTGGAGATATTGTGTTTGTTTGTATCCATTGTCTGTACTTATAAAATATCTATCTACTAGTAGTCGACATCCATCAAGTATATTCTAGAAACATTTCGTCGTATTACAAATGATATCTCTTTTGTATATATCATCATCCCGTCAGTTTAAATGATTACTGAAATGAATTCTTATGATTAGTGTTTTTGCGGGTTGCAGACCGTCTACATCACGAAATTCTAAGGCCTCATTGGTTGCATCTGGGCTGTCATTCAGTACTGCCTCGGGAGGTTGTTATGTCGGTTGATTGGTTACTGATAGCTAGCCTCCGGAGTCTGACAAATGCTACACTCTCGATTATATGAACTTTGTGATAATCAGGATTGATATCATAGTCATTTTTTGAAAATCTTTTGATAGTTCTGTGCAAGTCTCGTCAAACCAAAGAAGAAAATAAAAGCAGAGATCAAATTTCTACAATCATTGGTCCATTCAAATTATGAATTACGTGGAGTTGCTTGGATTAGTCAAAGTCGGGGGCTATAGTTATTGCTTAATATCTTGGATTTATGTGGCAGAATTTTGATGTCGTGAAGTGAAGCTCTACTATGCTTTAGGTGGTGGTGAGAGAGAGAATATAGGACTCATTCTGCTAACTACCACTCCGTCCTACTAGAGATTAAATAAGGAAAGTGGGAGATCTAGGGAACGACTAGCCCCAGTATTATTATATACTCAAGAAAAAGCTACGCTCAAATGACGAAAAGCTTCATGCTTCTTGCCTTAGGCAACACCCACCAGAAACACTACGGTAAGTATGTAAGTAAGGTAGAGAGAGGGCTGGGGTCACACTGAGACTATGCGATCATCTGTATCATGAGGCACTAGTCCTAATGAGGCTAGTGGTTAGGTCCCACATAAAATTGGAGGGTCCCAGTAACAACTGCCAAAAGAATCGCACTGACTCCAGGGTGTGTATAGGTATACACCAAAATCAGGCTCAGTCTATAACGGGTAGGTGTACTCCGTAGCCGACATGAAATCTTTTCAACGTGTACCATATTACAAACACAGCCCACATTATTGGTGTGGTGGTAGCACCATCTCATCATGTGACCGGCCTCCATACAAAGCATTGTCGAGCCAAATCCCGAAACCCGAAGCTGTGGTCTCCAGAACAATAATGCCGAAAGAGCATCTTTAATATAACAGATGGGACATGACTGGATAAGTCTGCATCGGTAGCGCCCTTGGCCTGAGTCAAGACGCAATATGGCAACATCAAGATTTTGCTGTGGTAGATAGATGGAGATAGATGGGCCCAACCAAAGCTAGCGTTCCTTTTTAATATCGCTGCTGATGCTCTCAACCTCTCATATGGGTAGTAAAAGACGGTGAGAGCTGTCTTGCATTCTGGCATAAATTAAAATTACTCTGCTTCAAACAGGGTTCTGTAACCAGGCCATGGGTTCGGGGTCTACCCGAGTTAATATATTCGCTGTGTCCCGGATACACTAACCGAAGAAGACACGCTTCTTTTGGATAATGATCAGGACACACAATACTAAGCATGCTAATAAAATGGGGCGATAGGAGAGAAGATAAAAATATGTAAGGCAATTTGTTGTATCTACTCCGTAACTAAAGAAAAAACAGACAGAATGCGTACTACTTCTTAAAAACACTAGATAGTCCTCCGTCCGACCGACTACGTAATTCCTGAAGAAACAGACCACCGGCTTCAGATGAAGATAGATTAACCTTCCCCATAATTCCCAGTCATGTACATCGGACCGCACTGTCCCGAAGAGGCAGGATAAACGCGGCCCAGTACGTACCTCGACTCGCTAGATTAATCTCTACCCTACACCTCCAGCACGGAGTACGTAGATACTTACCACTCTACTTGCGTCTCGCGAGATACAGTGCAACCGCACTAAGTCAGATGTCTGCCCACTTCACGGTGCGGTACCTGCCTCGCAGTAAGAGACTAGGAGTAGTATCGACGGGCCCTACCTGCCTCGTTAGCGGATGCATCTCCCTCAATGCAGTAACCGTCCCTTGGCGCCTATCTACTTCCATCTAGTCGTCCAGCCTAGTCCACATATGCAACTGCTACCTACCTACTTTTTGCGCCGTAAGGGCCCTCCCCTCCAGGGCCCCGGTTGCTGCCACCCCGACCCTGCTGCATAAGTCCCCTGTAGTCAGACCATAAATACACCTTCATCGACCGAACTATTGCAGCCAACCGTCGACGATCGAGCCCTAGCAGATGCATCCGTGGACATGCGGTTTCATGTCAGGTTATATTTAGAACCGTTGTCCATGGGACCACCGGCCTCTTCGCGGAGGAACCAGTGTGTCAGTCGTCTCAGTCGTCTCAGTCTCTAACAGTCTGGTCGGGTTAGTAAGGTACTTGCATGGCATGAGGCATAACTACTGGAGGAGAAGGACAATGTTGGTTTATTACTCGGTGTTGGCGCTTAGATTACTGGTGCATGGGCGCTTCCAGGGGGCGGAAACCCAATCACATATCGCCAGTCACGGGGGGGAAGTGGAAAACAACAAGACTGCATGGACTCCTGAAAGTGAAAGAGATGGTGGAAATACGGAGTACGCGGAGGCTGGAAGGCAGGAGACAAGGCTAAAACTGCTCGGATGCATGCGCCAGTCATCACACACCGGCCACTAGTCAGGCATGGGTCGGCTGTTCGGCTGGTCTGGGACGGACGCAGTTGGGATCTGGGAATGGGATGTGGTGGATGTGGGACTGGGGGCCGCCATCCTGCCAAGCTGACTGTACTGGGATGGATCTGTTGGAGGCTAAGCCGGCGGTTATTGACCACACACATTGAACCACAATAATAGCAAAGAAACTAGAATGTTGGTTAAAATGGCAAGAATCTTCCGCTGCTGCTAAATTTGCCCAGCCCAGCAGGGCGCTGGGAAGTCTGGAAAGTCTGGACACGCCACTTCCTGCAGGGTTTCGCTGACTACCGTGGTCGTTGACCTGTGGTGTATCCGTGGTTGAAGCCCGGAAGTATCAGAATAGGGAACCACTGTGATCGGCTACCCCTGACTACCGCTTTGGCCTACTTGGTGCTACCGCCCGATATGGAGTGGGGCTCCGATCGGCCGTCCGACCGGGAGTCAAGCTTGTCTCGGGATGGAGATAACGACGGGATTTGGGGGGGGGGGAAGTTGGGGGAAGTCGGGATGTGGGAGTGTTGGGAGGTATCTTGGGACAAAGAAGCCTGGGAGGGCATGTTGTGTGGTTTGTATCTGGGATGGGATCTAGAGGGCCCAGATCCGCGAATATCACTGCCGGTCATCCTTTCTTTCAGGCTCGCGTCACTTTTTGTATGGAGCCCCAGCGAAACTGTAAGGGCACGATAAACGCCCCACCAATCCGGGCCATTGTTTAGTCGCCGCCCAATGATCCTTCCAGGCGGTCCTGCCCTCCTTTTCCGCCGCCCCTTTCCAACCGCAGCTGGTGCTCCTTTTCTCGCCCTCGCCCGATTTTTCCTTTGCGCTGTCAAAGATCCCCCCCCCGTTTGATTGATTGATTAGCTATTATTATTCGTGTCTGGAACGGGAAGAAGCACCGGGTCCATGGGTCCTGCTCCCCTGATTCCCCCCCGGCGCGTGTCATCATTCCTCCCTCTCCTAGTCTCCTGCCTGCCCCGTGCCACTCCTGCCCTCCTCGCCATGAGGGTGCGTCGATCCTGAGCCCATTGACCAACGATTGTTTCTGATCTTCCTCTGCCCCCTTCCCGTCTTTGGCTGCTGTTTGGCGGTTTGGCATTCACCTTGCCAATTAGATTGCCTCCTCCCTCATGGCCCCCGGCTGGACTTCTCCGCCTGCCTCGGGCGCTTTATCGTCAAGCCCAAGCCCGAACCCAAACTATAACCAGCACCAGGACCAAACTTATCATCCAGGGAGCCATGACCCCGGCTCTTGGCCAAGTCCTCCTCCTGCTCGCCGTCCTCCCTCCTCCTCCTCCTCCGCCTCTCCTTCTTCCCATCAGCCGTTCTCCGTCTCCTCCCCTCCTCCTACGGCCACCTTTGTGCGCAGGAAACCCCTCCCGCAGGATGCTGTGATCCTGTCGCCTTCATCCAGGCCTCCCTCCGCTCCCTCTACGCCCCTGCTATCCTCCCCTCCCGGCGACGAGCCCGCCCATTCGACTTCAATCCCTGTCTCTCCTCCTGCCGACCCTCATCACCTGGCTTTCTCCCCTGCCTCGTCTTCCTCCTTCCCCGGCTCGGTGTATGAGGTCGACGACGACGACTACGACGAAGACGACGAGGAAGAAGAAGCAGAGCACGCTTCCCACTTCGCTCCCAGAGATCTGGATAGGTATGACAGCCCGTCAACCCTGCTCGTGCACCCCTCTCACCCCCCTGTTCCCCCTCCGCCGGTTCGCGCCCTGGGTCTCACGCTACTTTGGCAGCCCGGAGGAGGATATCTAATGTCCTCTTTCCCTCTCAGACGAGGCAAGACTAACCTCGGGCTTCTCATGTTCTTCTCTAGATCTCCTCGTGGTGGTGTATCCACATCCGCTCTACGTATAGATACCTCCGCCGCCGCCTTTGTTGACGAAGACGACGATAGCCCCAACGGCCACGACCATCTCGCATATACCGCTCAGTTCTCGAATGGGACTCCCCTACATAGCCGTCTCGTCAGCGAACCGTTCATTCCCATTCTCAAATCCCCTCCTGCAATTGCGAAGCGCCCCACGACCATGGCCTTGCACTTACCCACGAATCGCCCCCCACCACTGCATATAGATTCACCCAGACGGGGTTCCGGCATGACGGACCCCAAACAACCGAAAACTCCCGGACACAAGATCAGCTCCTTCTTTGGGTGGCGTGGCTCCACGTCGCCTGGCGCGGAATCCTCCAGCACCGAAATCTCCGAAAGCGGGCGTTCTCCGGTGCCATCCCCGATGCCTCAATCTCTCCCCAGCGCTTCCTTTTCCATCACACCGTCGACCACGGTCCCATTCGATGCCTCCAAGCCGCAGGTGCCCGTCCCACAGCGGAACCCATCTCTGAGCAGTGCGAGCCTTCTGGACTCAGGGTCGGCGACCCTGGTGACGGAGCTCGAGAATGAACTGCGGGAAATCAGCTCGGAGTTGGCGGGGTCGATCCGGCGGGAGATGGAGCTGGAAGACCTGGTAGAAAGGCTGCAGTCGGACGCGCCCTTAGATACACCCAATCGCCCGACCAGCGATTACTTTTCCGATTCGGGGTCCAGTTCCATCCGGTACGCTCATGAGTCTGGCGGTAGGATAGAAGATATTGGAAAGTTTAAGCGTACAGCGGAGCAAGAAAGGGCCCAGATCAAGACGGAGTTGTCCCAGAAGGTGCAAGAAGAGCGGAGCCGCCGAGCAGCTTCAGAGGCGCATGTCCAGATTTTGGAATCGCAGGTTCATCAGGTATGACATAATCGGCTGGTTCTTTGTCGCTTTCGCCATTCATATATGCTAACAATCTTTAGTTGCGACGGGAGAGAGTGGATCTCTCCGATTTGTCCTCCAGGACAAAAGAGCTCGAAACTGCGTTAGAAGATACTCGTAGGAAACTGGCTGAGGAGCGACAGATCAAGGACAACTTCGAAGATTTGCTGACAGCAATGAGAGTGGAACTTGAACAGCTGCGGAACGAGCGGGATCATCTCCGTGACGCCGTGATTCCTCAAATGCAACAAGCTAGTGGCGTTTCATCCGACCCCTCGGAAGTCGAGCGGTTAATGGGAGAAATCGAAGCTCTCCGAATCGAAAATGCCTCTCTTGCCCAGCTGCAAGGAAGTCGGTTCGCATCGATCGCGGAAGAGGACGGCATGTCGGGCTCAAGAACCGTGGGCTTGGGGCTCTCGCGGTCGAACTCGCTCGCTCGCGTGCGCACGAGGCCCAATCCACCGGGTCTTTCTCGTTCCACCTCCTTGTCTCGGTCGAACTCGGTCAATACCAAGGATCGTAACGACACCACCCCCAAGGAAAGCTTGGCGGACAGAATCGAAGACGTGGAAGCGCAGCGCGATGCCCTCCACCAGTCTCTCCGTCGTCTGCTCGATCGCCAGAGCCATGATACACGTGAATACGAGAGGCGGATTCAGCTCATGGAAATGGAGGTCGCTCGCGCACAGCAGTCTCCGCGCAAGATGGGATACGAAAGAGATGTCTATAACTTGCGCGACGAGGTGAACCAGCTTCGGCAGCGTGCCGAAGATGCCTTGGAACAGAAGTGGCAGTGCGAAAAGGGACTGGCAGGTCTGAAGATGGACCTGGACCGAGCTGAGCAGGAGACCACTTCCCTGCGAGTACTGCTGCAAGAACATGATATCACCGTCCCTGAAGATCTCGAGTGCGATCGGGACGGATTTGCCGAGGTCCTCGCAACTTCCTCATCCTTAGATGTCGCCTACCGGCAACTCCAGGCGGACCGGGAGATCGCCGAAGCCAGCGCAGCTCAGTCGCCCATGGCGGAACAAGGCCCCCTGGCAGAATCGGTCAGCCGGACGAAGATGCTGGCACTGCATGTGCAACGCCAGCTGTCCAGCAACAACGCCCTGCGGAGCCGTCTGGCGGAGGCCATTGGCAAGGGTGAAAGAGAGCAGCAGCTGTCTGCCGTCCGCATCAACGAAATGCAGGCTCGGCTGAAGGAGATGGAGGACATCCTGCTGATCGCTCAGCAGTACTCCGAGGAAGAGATGGCCCGTCATGAAGAGGAAGTTCGTAATCTCGAGGAGAGCCACAATGCGCAGTTGAAGCGCATGAAGAATGGCTCCCGCAGCCCCGCCATGACCCTCTCGCCCATGCCCCTGAACACGCCCTTCAGCGCGCGGTCCCCACGGCTGGACCTCACCACCAGTGGCAAGGGTATGGCTCTGGACTCAGCTGTTCAGTCCGAGACACTGGCCCGGCGGGTGAAGGCGCTCGAGAAGCTCCTTCGCGACGCTGATTCGGAGATGGAGGAGGTTGTGAGTCGGATGAACCGGGCACAAATCGAGGTCGCCGAACTGCAGTCTGATCGGTAAGCATTCACTGTCAAGATTCTTTCAGATGAGCTTTTTACTAACGTCACCGCGACAGGGATGATGCACTTCGCCTGACCCGGAAACTCCAGGCAGAGATCATGACCGAACGTGAGACGTTCAAGACCCTGATGGGTTAGACTGGGCCCTGCAACATGCATTTTGCTTTTGAGCTGTACAAAATAATCTCATGGGATGGTGCTTTGGAGTCGACTAGCGAGTGAAGGGTTTGTTTGCTTTTGTTTTGGAGGGTGCTGTGCATACTCTGATGTTTGTATATG
This sequence comes from Aspergillus ellipticus CBS 707.79, assembly GCA_003184645.1. NCBI lineage: Eukaryota > Fungi > Ascomycota > Eurotiomycetes > Eurotiales > Aspergillaceae > Aspergillus > Aspergillus ellipticus. Next base: position 72,549 of record KZ825923.1, on the reverse strand, counting down.
GTTGCTGGGGCCCGCCGGCGAGGTGGCCTTGTATATATCTCATGATCACGTGATCATGTGTATCCCGCATAGATGTATAGTTGTATACTACCACACACACACACACACACACACACACTAATAGACACGATGCTGATGCAGACACGGGAGCAGGAGAGGTCCTGTGTCGGGCGGTCTATGATCTGTTATTGTAAGGAATCCGCCGAAACATGCCCGCATAACACGGTCTCAGACCTCACATTCCACTGCCCCGGCGAGCCTGGCCGTCACGTGCTCCACCCCCGGACGGGCATGTTTGTCTGGTTTGCGGCGCGGGCCTGGCCCTGGTTGGTCCGCGCATTGAGGCAAGTTCCGCCCTCCGTCTCAGCGCATTGGCAGCTCCCGACTCATCCTTTATCCTCGCCAATGTCCTTTGTCTTCACAATCATGAAAGCCTCCGCCCCGTTATAGCTATATAGTGCTAGCCCATCCCCCCCCACTCCGTCGAAGTCCATCCAACTCACCTCGCCTGGACCCATCCCTCTACATAAAACAAACGCGATCCTCACCCTTGCGCACCACCTCAGCACAATGGATTTCCTACCTGGTCAGTTCGCAAACGACATCTGCCTCCCAAGTGACTACATCACCTCTGAACTTATCGTCTACTCACACCCCGTCCCAGAACCCCTCATCACCCTCATCCAACAACACCCAACCATCCAACACCTCACCGAGACCCCCCTCGCCTCCCACCTCGCCGCCCTCCACTCCGCCTACCTGACGCCCTGCATCGCCCACCTCCGCTCCACCTACCTTGACCCCTACCTCATCCACCCCCTCGCCACCCTCCTCGCCTCCTCCATGCCCAACCTCCTCTCCGTCCTCATCCTCGCCCTCGTGCTCTTCGTCTCCCTCAAGATCCTCGACTACACCCGCCGCCTGGTTATGTTCTGGGTCAATCTCACCTTGCGTCTTATCTGGTGGGCGGTTGTTCTTGCCGGCGTGTATTATGTGTATAATGCGGGGTTCGAGAAGACTGGGCGTGATCTCGGCTGGGTTTATGGTGTCGTGAAGGGGTTTGTCGATGGGTTTGCGGATGGTGTTGAGGGCGGTCGCTCGACGGCTACGACGATGGGCTGGGATGGGTATGTTACTGGTGTGAGGGATCAGCAGCAGCAGCAGCAGCAGCAGAGGTTGGGCAGGTATTGAGCTCTTTTGTTCTCTTGGGGTTGGTTTAGATATTGGGGTTGGGTGGGTTGGATGGATTGGTGGGGGGTTATGATTGAATGACAGATACTATTTGTTCGGTCTTTGGTGCTGTATTTTATGCGTTGCGATGGTATACTTCTTTCTTGGTTGGATTGGGGTTGGCGTGGGGAAGAGGGGACGGGGGTGGTTTTATTCATTCTCTTGTTTATGGGTAGTTCTTATACCCGCGTTTGGGAAGCGATGCGATGCGGAAGCTTGCTACTGTCTTGTCTACTGCCCCCGTCCGGGATGGAAAATTGCATGGTTGGTCTGATTTGCATTTCTTGGCTCGTTTCTTTAGATCGTTAGGTACCGTATCATGCTTGGCGAATACATGATCTTCAGCTGACATTCCTTCTTGCGTTGGCTCGCGGAATGGCCGGTATCGCTCGCCTCGCCCGCAGAACGCTGCGGGCGAGTGTTTCTTCTGCATCGTAGAGATAGTATATCCGCCCTCGCATAAGCCCGGGAGTGGCAGCTTTCAGAAAACGAAAAGCACCCACTACCGGGCAGACTGCGAGGGTGCTTCCTTGGTGCGGTTTTGTAGTTGCTGTTGTTGAGACTCAACAGCGGGTATCTATCATCCAATTGTAAACCTCCTCTCGTTCGTATGGTGGCTCTCTCGTTCGCGCTAGCCACATCCGACCCGCCGAATCAATCCTTCATGGGACGGGGGCGGGCATAGTCGCCGTGGCCCCTGCCCCTTGCCGCCTACGGCCCTCAGTCCTCGTAGTCCACCTCCTGTGCGTCCGAAGGCTCGCGCGGTTCCTGGGCCTCATGGTACTGAATGGCATCGTCGATATGGCTCAGCACGGCCGCGACGCTGTCCTCGTCCTGCACATTCAGCTTCAGAAACGACACCATGCTGAAGTCGTCGATGAGCTGGCCGACCGCGCGGTTCAGCTGCTGGAACGACCCTCCACTCAGCAAGGCATCCTTGGACGACGGATCGCCCTCGACCGCCGGCGCCTCCTCCTCGCCCTCCCCCTGCAGCAGCGTGTTGACGTCCACCGTCGTGAACCGCTTCAGCTCCTTGCGCGAGATCATGTCCCGCACCTGATCCATCTTGCTCAGGATATTCACATGGGGCATCTCCAGCATCAGCATGGCCGACATGGCGCTCAGCGTGCCCGCAAAGAACTTGGCCTTGTCCACGACGAACGTACTCTCCAGCAGATACGCCGCGCAGAGACTGATGTTCAGCGGGCCCTGCCGCGACAGAAACTGCACCAGCGACGGCAGCAGCGGGATGTGCGTGTACAGCTCGATCTGGCCGGGCATGTCGAAGATGATCAGGTATTCTTCGCTCAACGGGTCCAGGGCCTCCGACAGGAATTCCAGGTTCTGGAGCAGGAATTCGAAGCAGTAGATCAGCCCGCCGTTGGGGCCCAGCCCCAGCTCCTCCATCACATCCTCCAGCGTGATTAGCTCGCGAATGTCCAGGTCGGGCTCGTAGGCGAACGTCTCGGCGGCCGGGTCGAGGTTGACGTAGAAACAGCTGCGCCGGGTGTTCTGGAGGTGCTGGATGATGGAGCTGCAAAAAGTGGTTTTGCCCGCGCCCGCGGGGCCCATCACTAAGACGCCGAACTTTGACATGGCTGAGGACGGTGGTGGGGGGAATTGGATTGCGCGCGACCCGAAGGAGATGACGCTGAGGGGCTGACTAGCTGGGTAGTGTAGAGTTCGGCGTTAGGTCAGAAAATAAATCTCCGAAGAGACTACCGGGCATCAGCAATAATGGGGGAGTTAGTTGGTTCGGAGGGCAGGAACAACCATCGCTGAGAAAGTCCGGGTGCCGTCAGACTGACCGATCCCCGATTGGAGCAGCCGCTGCAGTTGGGGGAATGCGCTCGGCAAATGAGAGGCCGCCGTCGGTGCATGAACCGCCTCTTTTCTTTGACTTTTCCTTTTTTTTCGCATTTCGCATTTCGCCCATTTTGCCGGCGCCGACCGCCGGAAGGGATGGCGCCATCGGAGGCACATTAATACGGACCCCCTCCCTCCTCGCCCTTCTTTTCTTTTCTTCCCCTCCCTTTTCCCTCCCCCATTTCCTCCCTCGCTTGCTGTGTTATTCTCTTTCTCTATTTCTTTCTCCTCTTCCTCTCCATCCTCCCCGCCTTCTCTTTTTTCCCACCTTTTTTTTCTCTAACTCACACCCCCCCTCCACTCTTCACAATGGGTAGCGTCGCCAACTCTCAGCCCGGAACTTTCCTGTTCACCTCCGAGTCTGTCGGAGAGGGCCACCCCGATAAGATCGCGTACGTTGATCTCCCCCCCGGAAGGAACACGAGACGGTCAATGCCTCTAATTTCTCAACCTCCTTGCTAACGTGGCGTCTGCAGTGACCAGGTCTCCGATGCCATCCTCGATGCCTGCCTGTCCGAGGATCCCCTCTCCAAGGTACGGATAGACCCCGCTCCGATTTTTTGCGCCCCTCCCGTCCCTTGATTGGTCGGCGCTTTGCCGACTCTTTGCCCCCCCCCCCCCCCCCCAGTGAACGCCCATCATTAACATGTTGCAATTAGGTCGCCTGTGAGACCGCCACCAAGACTGGTATGCTCTGCCTAACTCCTGCTTATTGTCCGAACCAATGCGCTGACCTAAATGCCAGGTATGATCATGGTCTTCGGTGAGATCACTACCCAGGCCAAGCTGGACTACCAGAAGGTCATCCGTGGTGCCATCCAGGACATCGGCTATGACTCCTCCGAGAAGGGCTTCGACTACAAGACCTGCAACGTCTTGGTTGCCATTGAGCAGCAGTCGCCCGATATCGCCCAGGGTCTGCACTACGAGGAGGCCCTCGAGAAGCTCGGCGCCGGTGACCAGGGTATCATGTTCGGCTATGCCACCGACGAGACCCCTGAGCTCCTCCCCCTCACCATCCTGCTCTCTCACAAGCTCAACTCCGCCATGACTGAGGCCCGCAAGAACGGCACCATCCCTTGGCTCCGCCCCGACACCAAGACCCAGGTCACCGTCGAGTACGCCCACGACAACGGCGCCGTCAAGCCCGTGCGTGTGGACACCGTCGTCATCTCCGCCCAGCACAGCGACGACGTCTCCACGGAGGAGCTCCGTGCCGTCCTGAAGGAGAAGGTCATCAAGAAGGTCATCCCTGCTGAGCTCCTTGACGACCGCACCGTCTACCACCTCCAGCCCTCCGGCCGCTTCGTCATCGGTGGTCCCCAGGGTGATGCCGGTCTCACCGGCCGTAAGATCATCGTCGACACCTACGGTGGTTGGGGTGCCCACGGTGGTGGTGCCTTCTCCGGTAAGGACTACTCCAAGGTCGACCGTTCCGCTGCCTACGTCGGTCGCTGGATCGCCAAGTCCCTGATCGCTGCCGGCCTTGCCCGCCGTGCCCTGGTCCAGCTCTCCTACGCCATTGGTGTCGCTGAGCCCCTCTCCATCTTCGTCGAGACCTACGGAACCTCGACCAAGACCTCCGATGAGCTCGTCCAGATCATCCGCAACAACTTTGACCTCCGTCCCGGTGTCATCGTCAAGGAGCTGGACCTGGCCAAGCCCATCTATTTCCAGACCGCCAAGAACGGTCACTTCACCAACCAGAGCTTCTCCTGGGAGAAGCCTAAGGCTCTTAAGTTCTAAGCGCGTCGCACACTGCGGCCGTGGACCTGTTTCTCTTGTGACTCAGTCTACGTTACGAATATGATGATTTTGCTTTGTTTTCAACAACTCAAAGCACAAGCATAGACATGTCAAAAGCAACTTTTATGTTTGGATGTTTGTTCAACTTTTTGCATGGTCTCTAAGCAAGAGACGGGTTCGGCGAGGATAAATTCAACATGATACCACTTTTCATATCTAGGGAGGGTTGTTTCGGCGTTTTCGGGAGCGAAAGTATTCAACACAGCCTCCTCCGGGCTCAGGACCGATGGGAACCGCGAGTACTGTCTGCGCGGAGCACGACCACCGTGCGTGGTGGTCGGCTCTTACTACGCACTGGGCCTCGGATGATGTCTCCGAGAGGAGCGACACATAGATGGCGGTGAGAGGACGCTACTCTCTCGTCGCCATGCCAGCTAATCTAAACATTAGCATATAGATTAATAATGCATATGATGCACCTACACTTGATATCCAACTTGCGTAGCTTAGATGTTTGTATTTGCCGAATATTAGTCTTGCAATGTCTGTAATTGACACATGACAAGAATATCAAACTGAAAACATCCATTGACATAACCATTGATCTAAGGACTCCAGAGACCTACCTACGAAGTAGCCAGAGAACACACCATGAAGAGTGCATCAACCTCGATTCATCTACATCCTTCATTTGTATTTCTGATCGACCACTACCTACTTTCACCACTACCTAATAAACACAACACATACAAACATTAAAAATCAATAAATAAGGAACAGCCCATGCATTTACCCTGTCACTGCAGTATATATAACATGTACTTCCTTCCTGAATAAAGTACCTACAATCTCACAGACTGTGCGGTATACATCATTAGAAAAGCACCCCAAATCCAATCTACTCTAGACTATACGGTAGTAAAGACACAGGCAGGTAATTAGTGTAGTGTACCTAGTGCAGTACAGTTTGAAAATGCACTACAAACTGATCAATCCATATTAACTATCTGTGCGTTTGACCAAAAGGCGATATCCTGGCATAAGTCAGGTAGTAGCAAGTAAATTCTAATATAATTCTAATGTCTTTAATCCAGTATACCCAGACAGACAGAAATCTACGAACCCTCCGCTAAGACGCTAACCCCTCGACAAGGGCATTCATATTCGGCGCACGACCCAGGAAATCCGCTAACATCTGCAACAAATCCTCTTTACTTCCGCCGCGCTGCAGGATGGCACGCCGGTATTTGTCCCATGTGTCTTCGTCGTATGGGTTGGGCGCGAAGACGGAGCGGAAGACGTCGTGGGCTATGGCTGCGCAGCTTGGGGGGGTTAGTTTGGTTTACTGAGTGGGTAGTTTGGCTGGGGATATGGTAAGGTTGAAATTGGTAGGGGAAGGCATACCATAGGTAGGCGTAGTAGCACACGTCATAACCGGCTGTTAGGTGAGAAAATGTTCCGAATGCAAATCCGTCTCGACATTCGGAGAAGTCCATGCTTTCGATCTCTTCGCGGATGTCGTACCAGAGTTTTTGGACGTTGAGGTCGTTGATTTCTTGTTCTGTGCTGAGGCTGTGGATTTGTAGGTCGAAGAGGGAGATTGACCTATTTTAGGGTTAGTGTTTGTGAGGGTGGTCTGGGTTGGGTAAAGAGGGTTTGCAAAGACACATACAGTATGTATAGATAGTAAAGGCCCCGGTTGAAGTGACGATGCTCGATGAGAGTGTCGACTAGTTCCGCGGGGATTTCTTTGGGTGAATCTGGCTCGCTGGGGTGTTGTTTCCGCCACTCAACGAGATAACTCTCATTAAGAGTAGTGTAGTGGCAGCTCAGGCCTTGGAGGGTGTCTTTCATCCAACACCAGTTCTCAAGCATCATACTGGGCATCTCACCAAAGTCGGGAGGTAGCCTATAGCCATGGAATCGGACATACTTGGTTCTGGCTAATAGGTCGTGTATGCCATGACCCATCTCTATATCATGGTGCTGTTAGATAATGTATACATGTAATAGGCGGGTCGCTATGCTTACCATGGAAGAGAGTCACGACCTGATGATGTTTGAGCAAGGCACAGCTCGTTGGGGTTGGAGTTGGGAATGAACACATCAAGATTGTTGCAGGGTATTGTCGGGTTCCGTCGGGTCGAAGATAGCCCTGTACGTAGAATCGTGTTATCAAGAGTATTTATGGTGGGTGAGCAATGATCACATACGCATTGAATATTCACACTTTGGTTGCCCCGGTACTTGTTCTCCCTCCACAACAAATCGAAATAGAGGTAGCCAATAAAGTTATCGGCCGTGGTACTATTCTTGGTACCCCCAGGATCATCCTTGGTACTGTCCCATACCGAAAACACCCGCACGCTATCATGCCAGATGACATCCTTCGTGTTTTCTGTTGGGACGGGGTCAAACCGGAGGTTAAGCAGAGAGGCAAAAATGCCCAACATTTTTGTTGCTGTTTGCTCGAGTGGGAAGAACTCCGATATCTTCAACTGATCAACGGCAAAGTCCTGCTGTACCAACCGCTCATAGTAACGTTTATCCCACGGAGGAAAGCCCTCTTCAGTAATATCCGGACCTCTTGCTCGCAGATCTTCCACCCTTCGACGCTGCATGACCTCAACCTCAGCTCTTCCTCGTGAGCAAAGTGGACCCTTCAATTGGCTCAAAAACCCTCGCAACCATTCTGTGGTCTTCACCATGCGCCCCTGAATGCGAAAGTCTGCATGAGTCGGGTATTTCAAAAACTGCGCTTGTTTCGCACGACGCCGGATAATCTCTTCAAACAGCGGCTTGTTCTCCTTCAACTTCAGATTGTCTGCTAAGAACATCGTCTTTCGTGTTTCTGGACGATGGGCATTTGTCAAGACTGCTATTGTTCCCCCATTGGCAAAGGGCACGAACTTCTTCATCTGGGCTTCACTCGACCCATTCTCCTTATCATCCTTCCACTTGGCCAGATCCTCCCTAGGAACACCATCAAGCTCTTCCACTGTAAACCACACCCCATCATTCTCCCTTGCGAGATTCTGCTGAAATTGCCGCTCCAGTTCTGCAATCTCTGTCCCCCGTCGTAGATATTCCTCCAATTCTGTAGGATTCAGGGTTCCATGACCCGCCTGCTTATATCCCAACAACTCTCGATCCAGCAGATGTTGTGACTCAGCATCCAGAGCATCAGATTCCGGCTGCCTCTCTCGAGCTGCCTGTAGGAGGCGGAAGAAGGCGGCATCTGCGTTCCACGAGGCCCTGGCTTCGATTTGGAGTTTCTGGGCGACGTTGAACGCCTCCTGAGTATCCAGGGAGGGTGACCCGTATTGCAACATGTCAATCATTGCCTCCTCGCCCTGGATAGCGTTCTCGACCTGCGCAAGTGGGAGCATGATGTTCTCGAAGGTTGCATCGCTGGGGTCGGTCTGGAGAATCTGAGCGCGGACGGCGTTATACTGGTCGATGATGCGCTGCATTGCGGGGACAACTTCTTCCGTTGAAGGAACCAGCGGGAGTGGTTGGGGTGGGAGGGAGGACATGCTTGTTGCTTGGTGGTATGGTAGGCCGTGAATTTTGTCAATTGGTTCGAGGGAGCGGAACCTAGAGGGAAGAGATAGATGTAGAGCAGTGATCTGGGACGAGTGAGATGTGGGGGAGAGGGATGAGGAGGGGTAGTCAGGAGCAGGTCATACGATTACTTCAAAGGAGTCGCTAGAGCTTTAGTGCAGCCAGTCAGCCTTCTGCTCGACTTACTATGTAGGGGCACTTTCGGCGGTATATCTGCTGACTACTGCTGCTTCTACTGCTTCTCCTCTCCTTCCTCTTCCTACTCACCATCATCACACTCGTCTTCTCCTAGTCCTACTACTTTAGGTCTTCTACTACTTCACCAAATGTTCCTCCTACTATTCCTCTTGGTCGGCATACTTGAATAAGTCACTCCATCCCCATTCCGCGAATGAACATATTGTGTGTAAACAGATGAGCACGATACGGGTACGGGCAGACCATCACCATCGTCGCCGGATATCGACACTCCCCTTTCCGAGCTCGGGGCTAGCGGCACTCTTTCAGATCGCGAAACTTGACAATTTCAGGTGAGGCCACGGCGCCTGCAGGGGCAACGAAGACAACAATAGCAGTGAAGACCTTCAGAGGCTGCATGAGTTCTCTTCCTCTTCCTCTTTTCCATCCATTTTCTACCTCCCACCTTGATTGACTCGGCCACGATACCGTATTGATAACAGAAATCTGATAGCCCAGTAGCCACTTATGCAGGCGACATTACCGGCATAGCCGGATCATCCATGCGGATTTCACGGTCTGGCCGCGAGCCGTATATGTGGACTCGCCGATTGCGCCATATCGTTATCTCCCACCATTCGAGCAGATGATCTACAGAGAGTGTTGAAAGTTACCTCAACCTTGTGATAGAAGCGGAACTTCTATCTCCGATGTAATCTTGTGGCGTGCCGCACGGCCCGCTGGCTCAGCGCAGGGTGCATTGGTGGATGCTTAGTATGCAAACTAGTACTCCGTACAGGGGGCAATACTGGCCATTGGGCCGGCCCACAGTATCTTTGCGGGGATGTGATCGCAGTGGGACAGCCACCGACGGACCTCCGGTCGAGGTCAAGGTCTGTGCACTATCGAGCCTCCCAAATCACTCAGAAACAACCCTGGAGCTCATATCCGAAGTTCTGAAATATGCCAGGAATAACCCCAACGAGAAGCTATGATCTCTAGACTACTTAATGGCCCGGATGATCGATTGCGAAAAGGCTATTGCGATACAGACTATCACGTCTCAGAAAACCGTGATACGTCATCTTTCTCGTCTAGGGTGGTAATGGTTTGGCATCGACGGTCCATTGGATATTGGGTGGGCAAGACGTCTCCAACCCCAAGGTTCGGGTATTCTCTCGAGACTACTTGATCGTGTACATCGATATCTTCGTAGCTGGGGAAGGTATCGATCATTTGCTCACAATCAGGTACACTAACGTCCCCGTACTGAACGCCAGAAAGCCCGCCCAAATAACCACCCCCAAGTGAGGACAGCTATATACACCCTCGGTGTTGTATCCCCAGGCAAGTCGCACCTCGGCACCCGCAAGGGTGTCTGAGTCCGCAATCGTTCTCAGAGATGATGCGATTATCCGTCGGATCGAGGCGCGGGCCCTCGGTTGGCGTGGGGAAACCACATTCATGCAGCCAAAGAAAACCCAATAGTACGGGGTCAGCGGATAAAGTTTCAGATCTCTATCATACCTGACACCTGAGACCATTTGAACCCATGCCTTTCCTCTTGATTTTCCTGCTCACCCTTGTCGATTAGTAAGTACAGAATGCTGCGTGGGGTATAACGTCCGTATATTGAAAAACAGCGTGGCCATCGGGTAAGCTTGGATTATCAAGAGATTGTAGCAACCAATAAATGCCAAGTATAATTCACCCCCATTTTCGTAACCAACGCCATAGTACCGTTCACTATATAATAGCCAGCTGATTTCTTCTCGGCCAACATCCCTGCAATTCTGAGTGCGTGCACTCAGAATCGCAGGGATGTTGGCCAGAGTTCCATTTATTGCGAGAACATCTCCTCAGCTAATTCCCAAAGCATATTCTTGATGGACACCATACTGGAGATCTCACGCGGGATCTCCACATTTCAAAGACTGTCAGAAGAGAACCCGGGGGCTCTGATTGCCCATCGAAAAGAACTAGAGTCATTATATAGTACAATCTCTTCACTACTACAAGTTTCTGATCAATCCGACGTCCAAGCACATGAATCGACAAGTCCACCAACAAGTCCACCAACAAGCCCAGCTTTTCGGGAACCTTCAAAATTATCCGAAGCTACTCAAATTATCAAATACCTAGAGAAACAAAAAGATGAGATCAAAAACTTTAGTGCGAAATCACCAGAACATGTTACTGCAGATGAGACGAAGAACGAAGACTTCCGTGTTCGAGACGGTAAACGAGTGTTGGGCAAAAGAACCAGAACTATGAACGAGTTCTTTAGAGCTGGGCTCGGCGCATGTTCCCTTGCAGAAGACTACTTCGAATACGCAAAAGACGCCGGCTATCCGTCAAAGTTGGATATGATGTCTGAAGGAGATTCTACGAAAGGTTCATCCTATCGAAAATACACCAAAGCTTGTTCAAATCTAATTGATAAGCCTCGAGCGGTTTCATTAATCGGTATCGGTGTCAAATTCAAGTTCCTTGAAAGGCTTTGCCGAGGGCTCCTTGAAGGTTCTTCGGAAAATGCTGGGAGTCCAACACTTTCACCTCTTTCACTCGTCTGGATAACATTTTTTGCATGGAGTCTTATCAGGCGCTCTCAAATCGATATCCTACGAGAAGTTGCGGCTTACCTTACATCTAGCAATGATTGGAACGTCTTGGCAGGATGTAAGAATGATTGGATTCAGGAATGCTTTGCGAAGTACAAAGATTCAAGGCTCTCTACACCAAAACAAGTGACCGAAATGCCTTTGCCTGCAGCAGAACATATCGATCATTCCCCTCCATCCCCTGAGATTGCCGGCTCCAACATAAATGAAATTATCGATGATTCCTTTACAGAGTCTGCACGATCTTCCCTGATGCCTCTGGAGGTGAACCATAACCGAAAGAGAACCCGAACTAATGATGAGGTGTTGCCTGGTGCAAATAAGCGGCAAAAACGTACAGGTGCTGACCGCTGAGAGGGAAGAGGCCGGTAAGGACACCTTCCCCTTCTGGACCATGACGTGAATAAGGGGGGAACCTAAGGTAGTTAAACTCTGCTCATTCCCATTCCCGATAAGAACTTCCACGTATACCAACTCGACCTCATACATCTCTATTCTCATACCAATAGCTTCTCCATTTGCCTTACTGCGCATAGATCGATCACTTTCTCGATAGGTACAAAGGTGATAACCATGTAAATTAACTACCGACCTTACTAGCTAGTGCTAGCTACCACCTACCTAGTGGGTCAAGTTCCCGTTACGATCCATCAACACAACCCCACCCATTAATGAAAATCTGTGGAACCGCCTGAGGTCTGACAGTTCGGTAGAATTTCATGCAACCAAAAGACAACATCATTAAATTAGAATATATACGACCCAAAAATTCTCCAACGTGGCATATCACCAGGGCTCGACTTCTTCAGGAATATGAATCCCGCCTGGTTCCTTCACCTGCCTGAAACAGATAAACAGATCCAGCTGATTTCATTTTCTGGAGGAGAGAGGTTCGAACTGAACGACGATTATAAGGCCAATGAGAAATCCTATTTACTTGTCTTGGTTCCTAAATCTTGGAAAGCAGATGATTACAAGCCAAGGATCTTTACATGTGCCGAGCTTATTGCAAACAAGAGATGGGGTACTATCGTTCTAAAGGAGGAATTTGAACAGCTTGACCACTGAGTAGGGGCTCAAAACTACTGTAACTAATTAGAATAGATGAATGGATGATTATCTTATTGAGCTTCCACATCGTCTACAGGTATTTTGCGACGTAAAGGTTCTAGCCGCACCGTATACATCACCCGGCCCATGCTGTAGACTGGGGTTGGTAGTTCGGCTCTGATTCGCCTTGGACTAAGACCTAACGATTTGCGTGGATGACCAAAGGTCATACCCCTTTTGATTCTTTTAGTTGCTAATGTCTCTTTGTGCTCTATGGATTCAATTGAAAATGTTATTTCCTACGGTAAAACAATAGCTTCCTTGAGGCCCTCGTACCAGGCTAGTGCGGCTGCTAATAGGAATACAGCCCAATCGATTCCTTTTGATCTGGGGACTACCAGATTGCCCCATCAAGTGCATTGTAGCCCAAGCTAATATAAGTGCAGAGATAATACGTTTATTCGGTCTAGAATCAATAAAGTAGCATCTGGTATGACTGTGGCCTGTTGATCACTCCCACGTCAAGGTATGAGGAGGGAATATAAATACGTCTTTCTTGCCCAATATTGTTTCACAGATATACTGAATAAATCCACATTTGTTTCTTGCCTCAGACCTGCACAATGGTAAATACTGTACGCGACCACTTGATCGAGCCCAATACTACCCTGGACCGCCGTGGTAGAAGCACACAGCCAACATACAACCCTAACTGGAGCAACGTGGAAAATGTTTATGAATGGTCAGATTTCACATGCCAGAACTTCGTCAACAGATATGGATCTGATCTGGCAGAAGAGCGAGCCTTTACAAGTCCAACTCGTCAATATCAGGAAGCGAACCTGAACGTACTACACTCGGAACGCGGCCTGAACGACGTACTTGCCGCAACGAACATGGTGATCGTGTCGACAATCTGCCAAGGAGCCAATTCATTGCTGCGGGTGCTCGAAAAACCGAAAAATCGGACATAGAACCTGACTGGGGTGCTGGAGATGATACCGCGCTTCTAGGTCAGGGCACGCGAGCCAAGGCCATTGTTTATGGAGACACCAAATACCTTTGGCCTTACCAACAGGCGGTCAAGATGATTCAAGAGAATCCGGACGGAAGCTACCTCGAGGATGAAGCAATACGATACAAATATCTCGTTCAACCGTTCGAGCAAGTCCAACACTATGGCATAGTTAACAACACATCTCTACACTTCATCATCACAGATGATGCCCTGGTTGTTATTCGTCTCCATCTGTCATCTGAAACAATTCGAACTTCGCCCAGACAGCTGCGCAGTTCCACGACACTGAGAAATCAACGCATCCTTTCGGTAACCAGTCAGGCTGGTGCGAGATTGCCTGGACACCGGCGTCTCTCTTCGGTATCATCTGATGAAGTAGGCAGTGTCAGTGAGATGAGCATTGACGATGTGAGCATGAGTGGGGGGCAACTAAGCACCAGTACTAATGACCCATCGGTCAAACCTCATCACCTCGAGCCTGATATTAGCGCCCTGGAATATGCAGCTATTCCTTGGAAGCGGGCACGAGGCGACGGAATGACTGTGAATCTTGCTCTGTGGTGTTTGATTAAACTTGCAGGCGAAAACAACACTATCCAGGAGGAATACGACTCATTGACCCCACGGCCAACTCGCGCAATCGGGGTATCGCCAGTAAATAACCTCCCGTCCAATACAAACCAGCCCGGGCAAGTCGGCAGAGCGAAAGCCACCGATAAATCAAAGTCAACAACCACCTCTGGAACAAGCACAATCAATGTCCAATACTGTGATGTCAAACTCTTCCCGTCTTCGAAAGGGAACAGGATACAATTACCAATTGCACGGCAATTGGATTACCAACGATCCAAAGAATAGGTGGACAGACATTGGTAGTAACAAGCTTTACAACTACCAGACCAAGCCGTATCTGCGCGCCGCCAAGCCTTAAAGGCTCTTGAGACCGAGAATGGCATTCTCCCTGAGGTGCTATTCAACATAGCAAACTCTGCATTGCGCCAAAAATCTTGAGTTTCATTCCATATGAATAGTATATGCTCGTTTGAACAATTTGCATAGTATCAATATGGATTCTTGGTTTTCTCTGCAATATCCCCACAGATTATGAAAGAAGGTCAACAACCTTAGTCCATTCTAGACTATAAGTGGTTACTCAATTCTCAACCATGGCCCGCCCCTGCGGCTGCGATTAGGGTTAGCCAAGTCTAAGTAGGTATGCACGGAGTCAAACACCAGCGAGCCAATTTCAACATCATATAATTATTTCTGTTGAATTGTTTTAGCTGACCTAAATAAAGTCACAGTGCATATTCATTCCTTCAAAATCTCCTGAGTAGCTAATTAACTGGATTGAATTGAATTGATTTGATTTGACTCCTAATCACACTGCCCCACACCCCTCTCTCTCCCTCCGCCGCGACGCGTGCCGCCCGCCAAGCACACCCGCGGACGTGATCGATCGCGTCGCACCCGTCCTTCCTCAATCAATCAATCTACCTCCCAAACCAAACTAACCAAACCAAACCAGCCAAGCCAAACCAGCCAAACTACTCATTGCGCCTGCTCGAGGTCATCACTCACTACTGTCTATACCCACCACCTACTGCCATGACCCCCTAACCAACACAAACACGCAAGACTCATCCATTCATGGCCACACGCGGATTCGCGTCCGCCGGCGCCGGCGGCGTGCTTGCACCCATCCCTCTCAACCTCATCCCCCAATCCACAGCCACCTCTGCCTTGTCTGCGCCACCGCTCCCTCCGTCTAAGAAATGCAAAGTCTCGAATCCGTCTGCCGGATCGTCATCGCATGGAGGATGTCTGTCGTGGGAGGAGAGGATCGTTATTCGGGTGAGTTGATGTCTATCTCCACTCCACACCTTACCTGTTGTCTCTCGTCCTTCCCTTACAACATAACAATCCAATCCAATCCCACCCCGCATAATCTATGAACTATCCAACTAACTCACGGCGAAAATAAAACAGCCCCCCACAACATCCCTAACAACCCGCCCTCTGACCCTCGCTCCCGTCACCGTCCTCCCGCGACACAGCGTCCCGTTCTCGTGGATAGAATATAATACCAAGGGCCCTGAAGGATGGTTCTCTGCCGATATACCCGTCCTCGAACACAACTGGGATGTTGTCCTTGTTGCGAGGGTCGAGGATACGGCTAGTGAGAGTGATGGGGGGTTGGTTGTTGTGGAGAGGGTGAAGAGAGGGGTTTTTGTCTTGTTGAGGATTGGGAGAGCGGTTGAGGGGGAGGTTTTTGTTGCGGGGAAGGGGGCGCAGTCTGCTTCTGTGTCTGCGTCTGGGACGGGGAGTGAGGCTGGGAGAAAAAGGGCGAGGAGGGAGGTTGAGGGGGACGTGTCGTCTGGGGACTGGTGGGGGGCTGCGAAGGTTGAGGATCCGGGTCTTTCTGCTGGGGGGGGAAGTTTCTTGGGGAAGAGGGGCCGGGGGGGTGGTTGTGGTGTGGAGGGGGTTTTTGGGGGTGCGGCTGTCGAGGTGTTTGGTGGGAGTGAGACTCAACTGCAGAGTCAGTCTCAGTCTGTGCTGCATGAGATGGTGAGGGGTTCTAGCTCGGAGGGCCCGGTTCTGCTCGGGGTTCCGGAGCAGAGTGGTGGTGATGTGGACGATGATTACAGGGTGGATGCGCTGCAGTCGCCGCAGGAGTTGCTGGATGGGCTGCGCGGGCAGTATTTGCAGGCGCTGTATGTTTCGAAGGTATGTCGGTATGGTTTTGATTTGATGGTGTGGTGATGCTGACGGTTACACAGACCTCCGTGGCGTATTTCGCCAAGGGCCCTCTGGCGCGTTGTCGTGCAGCGTTCCAGTCCGAGAACGAGTCGAGCAGACCGGCGGATCTGATTGAGTTCTACAGGGAGGCCGTTCTCCCAGCGAAGCGCATGGATCACAAGTATCGCGAAACGCTGCCGTCTACGATCCAGGATAGTTTACTAGTCATGTCGGATGATGAGTCTGCGCAGCCGAAGAAGAAGCGCAAGAGCACCAAGAAGAAGCTTGGCAAGAATGGGCTGTATCCCGAGGAAGCGGACTTCATTTGCAAGTGGTGGAAGGGCCGCACGTTGAATGAGCAGAGCGTTCCGTCTGAGGTCTCGAGGGAGGCGGAGTCCAAGAAGCATATTGCGGACTTGCGGTTGCGCGAAACGCAGCTGCAGATTCTCTTGATTCTGGAGACCATGGCTCTTGAGACGATCATGGCCGATGAGAAGAAGCCCGACGAAAATGGGGACGGTTCAGCGGATAAGCCTGCGAAGAGCTCCAAAGCCAAGAAGCCGCAGGACCTGAACGTCATGCTTGAGCTTCACCTCGACCGACTGTGCATCTGGCATGCCGTCAGTTTCGAGGAAACCGTCGTGCCTGATTCAGCCAAGACCTACGGCAGCAACCATCTGTCTGGAAAGAAGGTGGAGAGCGACACCGTCCGCGATTTCTGCACCGAAGTCATCGTTCCTTTCTACGCATCACGACTCCCGGACAAGTGCAAGTTGATCACGCGCAAACTGGGAGTCTCGACCGCGATATCGCCCTTCACCAAGCAAGCCCAGACGAAGAAGACGACACGAGAGCCGGGGACGCCGGTTGAGCGACAGCAGGCCCAGAAGTCGCGTCGTCGCGCGTTCCAGCGCGTATTGACAGACCAGGCGACGTCCCAGACACGCCCGTCGCTCAGCCGCTCCAACACCACTCCCGCGCAGACAGAGTCCAGACGGGACTCGCTCGACCCACTTCTACCCGTCCTCGGCAGCAGGGTGCGAGGCGGCATACAGAAACCCAAACGGGTCCAGAACCGCGAAGTGGATCTGAACGCGGTCGCGCGCCAGCACGAGACGAAGCTGAAGAAGATGCACCTGCTGGTTGAGCAGAAGAAAGAACTGGACGCCGCAATCCACGCCCTTCGGAAGCCGAACCGCGAGCTTGTGGCCAAGGACATCGCCGAAGACGCAGACAAGCGGCTCACCACGGGCGGCAGCTCCAGGAAGCCCAAGAACCCGGTCCGCAACCCTCTGGGCCAAGGCGTGCAGGTCGCCGCCACGCCCAAGGGCAGTCGCAAGAAGGATGCGATCGCAGGGATGCCTCCTGTGCCGAAAAGCCTTCCCCATGCGTCCTCGTCTCTCTTCCAGGGCTTCCAGGGGCCGTCGCGGTCGCCCTTCGACAGCGAGCCGCAGATGGTGCCCGACTCAACCGCCCGCCCCAGCGCCTCATTTTCAGGCCCGTTCCGATCCACCGACCTCGGGGCCATCCAGGAGACTCCCACCCGGCGGCCAACACAGCCACTCCTCTCCGGCGGCATGGGCGCGTCGCCTAGCATCTCGGGGCCCCTTTTCCGCGTCCCCAGCAAACCCACCCCAACCTCCGCCGCCGCCCCAGTCCCGGGTCCAGTTCCGGCTCCTCGGCCCACGGCCAGGGGCCCAATCACGCCGATCGCGTCCCGGCACGTGGACCCATTTCTGCCGCGACCCAATTCCATCGGCCACAACACCAGGCCGGCGATGATCATGGAGACGCCACCGAAGCAGGCCCCGGGCTTGGGCCTGGGGATGGACATGGCCCCTGCCCCAGCTCCGATCCCTGTCCCTGTGCCTCATCTCCAGGACACGAATTCGGACCCCGAGGTCGCAGTCGCGACAGAGACGCCTGTGAAAGCCACCCCGGCCAGAATTCTCGCCACGCCGGTTAAAAACAGCGCCCGGCTGGGTGTGCCGACCACGTCAGCTCCTCCCGCGGTGCCGGTGACGCCCGAGAAATCCATCTATGCGCATCTGGGGTGGGATGATGATGATGATGATGATGATGACCTTGCAATGTAGGCGTTTTGTTTATCATGGTTTTTTGTTTGTTTGATTTAGCGGGCGTTTGCATCAGACAACCCAGATACCTACGTTGGGTTGATGTCATGATCTGTAATGAACACATACATAGTTATCGTAGACTAGATAGACTCTACAAAGTACGGAGTACACATCATTGATTGAGTCATACCCAGAGAAGAATTCAATATTAACTCATACAAACTCACACTTAACTTTCCCTATCAATCTTCCCATCTCTGCAGAGTAACTCCCGCCCTAACCATAGTAATACTTACAAGAGTAGTCCCAAAACAGGCCTAGCCCCCAAAGGGTAAGTAAAAATAGGTACTTTGTCCCAAACTCCCCACCCCAGCCGATCTCCCCGATCCCCTTCCCCATCTTCAAAATTAGTACGTAGTTAGTAAGTATGAGCTGATGACTCAGACCACGGTAGTATTTCGTTGATGTCGCAATCGCTCATCCCTACCGCAACCGGAACCCGGGTACGTACCTTTTTTTCTTTTTTTGCTCTCCTTGTGTGGCCCTGTCGGCTCCCGCAGTGGCAACGGTATAATCATGATTCATCAGCAGGTGGGTAAATGGGGTTGTTTGATCGACTCGCCCTTCACACTTCACGGTTACCCCGAGCGCGACTGAGTGGGTGGGTGGGTGGGTGACTAATGGACTGGCGGGACGGGAGAGCATTTCCGGTGTGTGCTTTTGGCTACGAGGTAGGTATGTATGCTTTGGGGTCGGATAATTTTCCTGTGGTGTGGGTTTTGGCTTTTGGGGTATCGTGAGGTTACCTTACTTCTTACTTTGGAGGATCGTACTTGCCTTGTATGGTAGGTCATCTTTGGTAAGGTCCTTTAGTAAGGAAGGTAGGATGGGATTGGTGGCTGGTTGCTGTGTACGTAACTGTGCGATCACGCCACGCTACCGATGAGGTGGATGTGGCGTGGCCGGGGTGTGATGGTTGTGGTTGCTTACTTACTTGTTTGCTTGCCTTACTTGCTGCTCACGGCACTGTATGGAGGGTAAGTAGGTAGGTAGGTAGGTGTTGTCTCCCCAACAACCAACCCATCTGACTACTACAGTAAGTAGTTAGATACCTAAGGTAAGATAGCACCCACCTGTCAGTCAATATAATATGCATATTACATACGCCGGCTGCCGGTCGTCAGGTGAGTAGAAATGGATACCGCTAGGGGG
Organism: Aspergillus ellipticus CBS 707.79; assembly: GCA_003184645.1. NCBI lineage: Eukaryota > Fungi > Ascomycota > Eurotiomycetes > Eurotiales > Aspergillaceae > Aspergillus > Aspergillus ellipticus. The sequence continues at coordinate 53,248 of KZ825923.1, read as the reverse complement.
ATGTGACTGGCTACAGTACTGCAGAGTGCAAGAGTGCAGACACAAGGGTTTCCATGCATGGATGCATGCATGCCTTAGGTATGGGTACAGTACTACCTACTACTTACACAGTGCCTGCCTGCCTGCCTAGTGCTACTGTAGTGCCTACAGGAGAGGTCCCTGCAGTGGGGGGGAGAGGAGGGGGTATATTAGGGGGTGGTATTATTCGGTCCTGTTCTAATTGCGGGACGCCGGTACGGAGTACATTTAGATTAGGTACGGATTAAGTAGGTGGGTAGGGATGTAGGTACATACTCCGTAGTCCGCAGTGTGTATCTCCGCATCCGGCGGCTAATTATTGTCTCTGTCTGAGTGGGCGGATATGCTATGAATAGTCAGTAGGTGTGCTTGTGTTTCAGGGTGGCACTGCCTTCTTTTTTGTAATTTCCGGAGTTGGGTAGGTCGGATGTAGAGGTTTTTTTTACTATTATTGTGTATGTATGTGTAGAGAACTATAGTGTATAGAGAAGTTGTTGATGGGGAATGAGTTTGTTTTTGACTGATTCATTGTGAAGTATTTATCGGTCGGTGACTTTTTAAGCTAGATACATGCTTTGCTTGTTTCCTTTCCTTTCCTTGCCTTTCCTTGTCCAGTCCAAATCTAAGCCATTGTGGCGGGACTAACTCCTGATGTGATGAATGATGAATTAAACCCCTCGCACCAACTCCTAGCTAGCTTTGTGATACCCCGATCAATCAATGCCTTGCTTTGTGTGGACTCCGCCGTATATGTATGATTAATGAAATTAGATGATATGAAATTCGTCGCTTCGTGATGTCGTAATTAATATTAAATATGTGTGGGTTTCGGTGGTTGGTTTTCGCTCGTGGTGAGGTGAGGATATGAGATGAGATCGGTGAGGTAGGTGATATGAGTAAAGATGATAAGTCGAAGAGGCGAAGCAGTTAGCCTGCAATCCGAACTGGTAGGCATTGTGCCGGCGACGGCCAGAAGTGTTTTCTTTGGGTGCCCTTCTCGATGCAGCTGCGTCCCTTCTCGAGGAGACTTTCTTTCTCCTTCTCAGCTGTGGACGCTTTCTCCTTCTCTTCCCTTTCCTTCTCGGCTGCAGCTGGTGCAGACACATGGAAGCTGATGTGGACGGTGGTCTTCTCAGTTGCCTTCTCGGCCGACTCGACCTCCTGGCTCTCGTCCTTGTGGTCATCGTCCTTCTTGTCTTCGTCCTCCCGGTCCGACTCGTCCTCGGAGTCGTCCTCCAGGTCGAACGAGTTGATGCGCGTCGTCATTTCCTTCTGAGCCCACTCCATCGACATGCAGTGCAGACGGAAGTGTCCCAGGCAGCGACGGATATCCGGGTCCGGGGCCGTGGCCTCCCGGGCGAGTTTCTGGCGGGACAGGGTGGTGAGCTTGTAGGGGAGGGAGCTCTTGTCGGCGAGGGGAGGCCAGCGCTTATTCATAGAGGGGTTGTTGGAGGAGAGAGGAGAGGAGGAGGGCTTGGCGATGGTATCGATTGCTGTGACTGCCATTGTGGGAGCAGTCTACAGGTGTGTAGACAGGTCTTATTACTTGCGGAAGAATTGGGATCAATTAAGGATAAGGTCGCGTGGAGAGATACGCAGTTTTATCAGGGCAGTCAAGCGGAGATCATGTGAGGGCCTGACTGGCTGGTTGAGGAAGATGGTTTGGGGGGGGAATCTGGAGGGGGAGAAGGAAGGGAAATATCTGGAGAGGATCTGGAGGGGAGAAAAATACTTAAGGGGAGGCCGAGTTTGCTGGCTTGGCTGGACTTAGGCCGACGGAACCCCCAAAGCAGCAATCCGCCCTGGTGACCTTCTGATCTGGCAGATTCTGCAAGCGGTTGATCCCCGGGTCTAGACTCGTAACACCACTCTCGCGCGCGCGTCCGGTCTGTGTGCCCCCCAGTCGGGTCCGTATCGTATGTATGTAACGTACCCTTCCCAATCCCAATTCCAGGGCAGGGCCAGCGCTGCCCGCCGGTCAGTCCACGCTGGTATGTTGCGCCGCCTCGTGATTCCCCGATGGGGTGATCGCGATGTGGCAGTTGCCCTCATTTGGCCTTTTGACTTTCATAAACTTCAGAACTACAGGTCGACCGGACGCGTGAACACCGTCTGTGTCCAGTCTGGTCGAACGTGTCCAGCGCTCTACGTGGTTGGCCTCCGTATCCCCCCGTACGACCACCAGTCACCGTTACCCGGAGGAAGGAGCAGGAAAAAGGAACAGGCAGGAAAAAGGAAACAGCCTGGACTCGACTCCACCCGCAAAACCGGTCGGGCAGCTGACCACCTCTGGGTGGGTCCGGGTCTGGCGGCAATCCGTGGAATGTTCGACGCCGGGGGAGTCTCGCTCTGAGCCCGTAGCAGTGTGATTAGCTGGCCCTCCGCCCAGCGAGTCTCCTCCAGCCCTCCGGTCCGGACTCATTGACTCATTCGCGCGCGCCGTCCGTGCCTACTCAGTAGTACTGCCTACAGCCGGCCAGAAGCTCCCCCCCGATTTCCGCCAAAAAAAAATTAGCCATCCCCGCCAGCAGAGTCAATGCGACAGGTTGCGGTGGCTTTATTTGCAACGCGACCGGCCATGTGCACTGCAGCTCCAGAATCTGGAGTTGAACACCCTGCCTGTCTCCAGTAGGAACGGTAAGGGATGTGCAGGGCAGCGGCGGCGATTGGCCGGATCTTGCGGGGTCGCGGACTATCCAGGATTAGACTCGTTGGCTAAACACAGTAACACTAGGCCGGGTCCGCACTAGTGCAGCCCTGGGCAGTTAGGGTTGCAGGGGAAACGCCGACTTTGTGGGGATCGGAGATGGAGTTTGGAGTTATTGGTTCTAGTCAGCAATAAATCAATAAGCCATCGATCAGCTGGACACGCGTTGGTTTCACTCTCCTTCCTTCCAGATTCCTTCGGGGATGTGTTGTCGGTGGCCGCTGCGCAGCCTCGGCGGCGGTCGCCCTCTCACCGACTGCGCCCCTGGCCTTTCTCCTGAGCAATGGGGCCCGGTGCCGCCGGTGGAAAACCATTTTTCCATTAGTCACCCTTATCAGCCCCCCTCCGCGACCCTGTGACTAAGCCCGGCTCACTTTCCTGCCCCTGGCTTACCTGCCTGCCTTGGAAGTGGGCACAGGGCCCAGACCCGTCCAGTCCATGATGTAAACACTCGGTCGCTGCCGGTGGCCACAACCCACTATCTCCAGCCCTCGTCTTCTCATCTTTCATCACCGTGACTTCATCCACCGCTCATTGTGGAGGAACCCTCCCTCAAGCTTGACAACATGACAGTTTGGTCCGGTCTAAGGTTAATTTCGTGTGTACTTGGTCTCCGTGAATCCTCATTCGAGGGATGCCGTGCCGTCCGTTTCAGTGTCTGTTTCGCGGCCGTGCGCTGCCCTGCCCCTCGGTCATGCTCCCGTTCCCGTTGACTTGATCTATCTTATTACCAAGGATGGCATGAGCCACTAGGGACCGACGTGGAGTGACGGGGTTGGGAGAGATAGAGGTTGTGGCGTTTGGTTCGGAAGAAGTCGTGATGATTTGATCATACTGGAACTTACAGCCAGGAAGCGGGCTTGTCGGATTGGTGGATTATCTCTAACAAAACTAATTACACGAGCAAGAAGATGGCGATGACTAGTAGGCGGTCACGCGCTAACCTCACTGGGACAGATTCATCGTCTCTGTATCGAGTTGCAACCGAGGGGGGCTATTTACTCGACCCAAAGTCAGCTGATTCACGATATGGAGCAGTCGTCGTCGTCTGGCAAAAGAAAGCTAACGACCCTTGGCATACCAGAGGTCTGATCGCTGGTGATCCTTCTAGGGTCGATATCAAAGTACATTGACGAGAAGGATGTATTTGACTTCGTATACATTGCTGAAGTCATGATGACAGGAAAGGATATCAGTGACTGTAGAAGTACTCGTATTTGGTATTGGGTATGTCTCAATGCCAGAATTGTGCCCATATGTGCAACAGCCCTTGTTATTTATCCTGTGTGGCCTGCACAGTTATGCCTACATTTGCGTTGTTGGCCATTCCAGTAGCCTCTATCAGCTTCTACTGTGTAGGTAGTCGGATAACTTCATCTTCATCACATCGAGAGCTTCATGTCTAGAGTATGCTATACTGGTAGCATGGATATAGAGCCCCATCTATGACTCCATATTTGGTTTTTTTTTTCTAACGCCTCATCTCAATATGGTAAACTATCTGACGTACTTTCTACCATAGCACGATCGATCCGGATCTTGCTCCACCTCGGCTTCGTCATCTGGAGATCTTTTACGGGTCTGGCAGATTCCTACTTAGTCCAGCAAACAAAAAAAGAGGCAACTATATCTACATGTCCCTACAATACGTATTATCAGAAGTACATACTCCCATTCAGATAATCTTCCAGGGCTCCAAGACACCCTTCAACACATACGGCATTGCCACATCGGTCATCCCGACGAAAGACCTCCTATCGTCATTCCTTGCTGCCAAGTCCAATATTGGCATATTTCTAGAATTTCACTCCACAGGGGGGCAACATACCGAGAATCTTACTTTTTAAAAAAAAAAAAAAAAAGTACGTAAATGCCCAACAAACCCATTGAGCCAAAGAAACCAACTTCAAGATCCGAGATGACGTACTATGTATACCAACGACAATGACATCAACAATGATATCAACAATGACATTGACACAATGCCAAATTTACCTAGACATAGTCAACCATTAACCCTTTTCCAACCACCATCCAACCAATTTCGTCCTCGTCGGCAAACCTCCCCCAATCCTCAACTCAACATCATGGCAAAACGCCAGCAGCGAGCCAACAGCGGGCCGAAGAATGTTCTCGTGCCCCTGGAAGCATTCCCCAACAATCTTAATTATGCTTACGGCATTCTCTAAAGTACCCCCTTGCCTTATTTGCCCCCCTGGACAAGCACGATTCGCATGCCCTTGAAGAAATCTGACGGTCACATGCAGTGTAGAGTATGCATGTCTTTACTAAGCATATTGGTGATGGGCTGTTGGTTACTACTACGTACGTATGTATACTTGAGCGAAAACTCTTGGTTGATGGCAATATTATTATGCCTGCATGTGATAGATCTGGTGTGGTGTGATATACTGATGATCTGGGCGGGATGGGGAAAATATTGAAATGGGGGGCATGGCGCTTGGAAAGAGCGGGATTCTTGGGCTGGGCGTGTAGTAGTTCTTTCGGATGGTTTTTATATATTGGATTAAGTTACATATTACATTAATTTTTAACTATCTGTCCTGTGGGGTTTGTAGCGTCACTAATTCTGTACATGAGTTTCAAGACTTCACTCGGAAACTTATGGGGTATAAGGGTGCTATACAGATGAAGGGCCTCGTGTTCCTTGCAACCTCACCGTGGTGTAAAACTATCTATCCTGTTTGGAATTGAACCGGAATATCCGGCGGTCTATATAACAGAATGTGTTAGACAAAACTGCTGAAGAACTCAACAGCAAGACCTCCCTCTTAGCTCTAACAGGACCTTAAGTTAATTATAGTCAGCTATCTAGTGAGTACCAAGATATTTAGTCTCTCTATAAACACTACGATCTGCTAATTTTTATTTAATGACAATATGGTTTGTGTTGCTGTGGGGGATATTTTCTCACCTTGGATATTCAAGGTTAATATAATAATAACACTCGAGCTACTCTAAAAGAATCGAATATAAAGAGTCCAAGAACTGTATGTACATAGTAGATAGAATAACGTAATTCGAGATTTGAACAAGAAGTAGTCATGCTACAAAAATGTGAGGTAAGCATCACTAGTCCTCGCAAGAGGGGTAATCAAGCCGTAGTGGGGGTTACTTCCTCCCTTATCCGCCACAGCACGAAAGATCAATAGAAATGGTGAAATCTCAATCAAAAGTACCCATCCTAAAACCACTGTACAATATGGCATAATATATCAAAATCATTCTACATAGTTAGTCGCCACTGTAAAACGTTCCGTTGGCGATCCCAATAACAATCCTTCACCTACACAGTAAGTGTAGCAAACCGAAAGGGGCAGGCGGCCCAAGCCGCAGCGCGCACGGCCGCCGATAATGCTTTTCTGTGGTTCCGCGGCCGCTGATTGGTTGGTGGTATGCGGGCAGTCAGGTGCGGGAAGGTCCGGTCGATCATACTGGAAATACTATCATCCTATCTCCACTCCTGGGTTTATCTTCCCGAGCCGCGTGTATACCGGCGGTATCTCTGGACCGTGGTCTGGCCAACAACAACCCAGCTCGTGTGGTGTATGTTTGCGTCTGACCTTGTCGCACTAATTGCTGACACCGTCGGAGATGGCATGCCCGTGGGGTCGGGATCAGGGGTCGACTTGACCGGGGTTGTAATGCTGTTACGACCCTGGTGTAACTTTTGGGCATGCATTCATTCCATTCGACCGATCCTTGGGCTAACTGGTGTCCGGCTGGCGAAGTTGGCTGAGACTGAGTGTGAGAATGGGGCTTATCTATTGGGCGTTGTTTATTGTGAAGACGGCTGAGATCCCTGTCTACTCTCGTAAGTAAGCTCCGCTTTCTCCGGGATCAGGTCTTTCAAGTGAAACGCTGTGGGCGAGGCAGGTGTGGCGATAGACGCTAGTGCTAGCTAAACCAGCTGAAACGGTTTCTGGTGGAAATCTAGAACGCGATCCATCCCAGGGCTCTCATTTCGGGAATGGGTTCGATGGCGCGACTGGCATTCTTCAGAATATCTAATGACCCGGACAGGTCTCCTGCCGCAGCAATGCTTTGTTGAAAAAAAAGATCTAAAAACAGTGGAGGCTATGGAAGAGCCCAGACAATCGTTAACTATGCAGGTTATTCAACGCCACGGGAGAAAGAAAGAATGGGCTTGGCTGCGCTGAAAGCGCTTCAAGAAAGGTCCGAAAGAACACAGACATCGAACGATGGTGTATGAGATCAACCCGTCGAAGAGGCTCGGGATTTCTGAGTTAATTTCGTACCGATTGTCGAAGATCTGGTGCGGGATCATGGACTCGATCGCTTCTTCTCTAAAAGTGCGAACACAACCAGGATCGAAATGCCAGTCACGAAGGGAACAAGTGTGCGCCACGATCGCCAAGCATCTCTCCAGCTTTGCGCATAATAAACAGAAAAAAAAAACCCAGCCTAGTCCATGCAATATACCTTGGCTTTGAAAGCCATATTGATAGGTTATAGACGGAGGAAGAAGATGGTCGACAAGGCCGCTCCGACAAAGGCCACATTGGTATTAGCCGAGCCACCTCTAATTGATGTTTTCAGCGAATAACTCACCCACAAGGGGCTCAGCAGTCACGCCTAGCGCAATAGGTACGGACATTACACCCTAGTATCGTGGTCACTTCTTGAGGCTACTGATATCAATGATAACAATCATTTTAAGCGCATGCAAGCCATCTCCCAAGGTCTGAGACAAACGGCTTACAGCGACGGCACTGATATCGCGCGAAGATGATTGTCTGAAGGAACACTATTCAGGTGTACAGCTGTAGCTTTCGATCCAAGACATCCGACATGCTTGCATAAACGGGTTGAATCACCGTCACGCCCAGTGTGGAGGCGATACTAGCTTGGAAGGATTGAGATGCTATGCCCTATAGTATTTGGTTATTGTCATGCATGACAGTGGCTGACAGTCAGCCTGTCTTGACCTTAGTCGACATTTGCAAGGATGGCACCCAACCGTTACCACAGAACACGCGTCAGCATTGAGGCTGACTGTGCAGACAGTATGGATCCATCTAAGACGGAATTAGAGAGGCTTTGATGCAATGAAGTGGAGCTCACCTACGCTTGTCTGAAGACTCAGAACAGATCCAAACTTGGGTCTCTCTATCCTTCACATCCCTCTTCCCAGTCATCAGCTGATCCATCAGAATATCAACTAGACGTCGTCTTATGATTGAGTCTTAGCTGTGGTTAATCTTACTACATCAGCCAGATTGATAGACAAGTCCCAAATTTTGGAACATCTCCAGAAGCATTTCATGTGGAAAGTCCGCCTAGTTGACAAGACTCCGAGTTCCTCTTCTAACAGGATGGTTCCGATCAATATCAGGGTCAACGGTGTGATGCTCCATGTGAAAGATACCGGCGGTCGACCAGAAACCCGTGGCTCGAACCAGTGGCCGCGTGAATGGCCGCGCGAATGGATTTCCCAAGTCCATCATTCAGCATTGACTTCCATTTTCACCCGAGGAATGAATAATCCTCTCCTTCTTGAGGCGTCTCCCACGAGGAACTGCAGGATGTGCTGGGAATCCCAGAAGCATGGCATTTAACAAGCAATTTCGACTTACAGCAATGATTTCTGATCGTGTCGTATCAGATGGACCTTCACGGGTCAAGGTACCACAGACCCCCCCAGGACCAAACGTGATCATTCTCTAACTAATGACCGTGCAGTGTAAAACCCCGTACTTTCCATCTCCGTGGCAAGGGTTCTCGATAAGATCTGCATACGAAATTAGTTACACTTGACGTGAGCTGAGGTATACCAGGTTAAGGACTCGAAGACTGCCAGTTCGATCTTGTCATCGCGGTAGGTTTGTCTTACAGACGCTCCAATATGCAAGATAGCTTAGTACGCAACGGAACTTAGCATACGAGAGTTTTGATGTCCCCATTAGATGGCGTTCACTGATGATACCGTTTGCCAGCAATTTCTCTCAGTTAGGTGCTGGAGCCTTTAATATATTTCAGCCTCGCCTGCCAGCATTAAAAGGAGTATCGACGTTCTCGGTTCTATGGAGACATGTTTTGCTATTTAAAGACAGGAAAGGGCCCATCATCCAGACCAGAAATATAAATTGTTGAGATTGCATGTCCCTAGGAGGCACTCCGGCGCTACAAAGAGATTATACTGTCCAGTGTTAACTTTCCCCGGCATTTGTCTCTGATCAAACACATGACATCCATTATCAAAATTAAGTAAGTTAACTGACATTCGGCCATTCTAACTTCCTTACTTTTCTTTATCAAGGGGTGCCAAGGCGCATGAGTCCCACAAAGACCCAAGTGATGAACAGGAAGTGATTTCTTTACAATTTTTGGATGAGAATGAGCGACATATCAAAAGCATGCATGTGCAAAAATTGGGTCACAGTTCCTGGATAGGATGGGGGTTATTATTATCAAAGTCCTTCGTCCAGAGTAGCTACTTACCCAACCACCGGGACATGTTATTAATTCGAAATCCCCTACGTACCCGTCTGTTGTTTCGGGCGCGTAGACTGCGTCAAGTTGCGGAGGATCGATACTGTATTTGTGGGCCAGCGGCCCGGTCCCGATCAAGACCACATGATAACACCGGGAGGCAGGTCTGGGAACCGAACTCAAACGCCGACGCTCCCCCCAACATGCAGACAATGGGTTGACTCGTAAGGAGGCAGGCCCTTCTATACCAACTACAACAGAAGTTAATCATTGTTCCGTGATCATGCCGCCTAATTAACACCCTTGCCCCAATATCTTCGCGAGACTCAACCCCACAAACATTTCAACTATGAGCCCCTTCTTTCGGCTCGGCCGATTCCTCCGACGGCCACCGTCTCCACCTAGGATGCTGAAATCCTAGGATGCTGAAATCTTCCTGGAAACAGTCTCGTACGCAAAATGATAGAAAAGGTCGAGCTTTCTGGGCCTAGCGGTACTCATCAGTGCATTGTTCATGAGCCGCTGCTGACCAGTCTTTTGCATTTTCAAGCAACCTTAGACCCTAAGAGCCTCCCAGAGGACTTACTAAAAGGAGCACTACAGCAGCTATTACTGGCCCTTGATTATCTGCACACAGAAGCGCACGTAGTGCACACTGGTTTGTGACTCTCCTAGATCCCAATGTCTATCAACAGCTAATATGTGGTCTAGATATACAAGCCAAGAATATTATCATCTGCGCAAAGGATGATTCAATTTTCTGTGAATGGGATGAAAACCAGGCCACTGATCCGATCCCACAGAAGGTTAACGGGAACTACACTGTTTATCTATCACGCCCGTTCCATCGTAAGAAGGGATGGAGTGGTTTCGGGATGCCACTGTTCTCGGATTTTGGAGAAGCTCGTCTAGGGAAAGTGCATGATGGAATAATCCAGCCAGATATTTATCGTGCACCGGAAGGTCACCCTTGGTATGAGTTGGACATCAAAAGTTGATATATGGAACGTTGGGGTACTGGTATGTAAAAATCCTTTTGATCATTACGTGAGCATAATTTCAAATGACTGGGTTAAAGATCTGGGATCTCTTTGAGGACCACCATTTATTTGACGGTAGAGGGCCGGATGGCAGCCATTCGGATGTGCAACTTCTCGCTGAGATGAAACAAGTACTTGGTTCTCCACCGTCTGATTTTCTTCGCAAGTCGCCCTACAGCCTGAAATATTGGGACTCCTCAGGTAAGACTTCACCAGTAAAGGACCTCAATCTAGTCTTTAGCTAATTCAATAACAGGTCAGTGGAAGTCGTCTGTAGAAGTTCCACATAATTCATTGGAGGATTCAGAAGAGTATCTTGAGGGTGAAGACAAGAAGATGCTCATGCAGTTCGTTAGAAAGATGCTGCAATGGGATCCAGAAAAGAGGCAGAGCGCCCGCGAGCTTCTGACGGATCCGTGGCTAACAAGTGAGTAGCCAGCTGCATTTTTGTTAGCGATTTTGAAAAAAAAAATGCTGTTCCAATTTTAGATGTGCTACGGATATCTGTTCAGGACCATCCCCATCGCAAAACTGCTGCAGCAGAGAATGGGGGGTTGCCTACCTACCATCTAACGTCGCGTACAAACGGCACTTCTGATTCATACTCCTTGAGAACTAGGCCTTGGTTGACGTGTTTCTCCGAAATCGACTACAGTCAAGATATAGCTATATTATACCAGGATGATGATTCGGCAGCCAGATCCTGTAAGCCAGTGTGTTGGGTCCACAATCATGAACTGCCTTCATCCAATGCCATGCTAACTTCTCATTTTACTTATGAATGCATGAGGCTAGGCTATATAGCACTGATATGCGTTTTTCAACTACTATTGACTATCACACAGACAGTTAAAGAAATAGATTATAAGTATAGACTAGAATTCTAATATGTAAATGAATTCTAACCAGTTAGATAAGTATAATTGAGTATTAACTGTAGAATCCTGTATTACATAATTTGTCTATAGCAAAATGTTTGCCTTTAACGCAATATAGCCTGGTCTCACAGAGACATTCATCCTGTCGAGTTAGGCTCTTGAAGCCATTTGATACCCTTTCAATGAGACTCAGGTATACAGTCTGTCTGTGCTATAATAACACTCCCTTTTACCACCTATGCAACGAGATGTCCCCGAAGCAATTAACGAGACTGAATGAGAAGCATATACCAACATCAATACCCTCATTTCAATCCCCAGACATGCTACTTACCCAAGCTTCCCCAGGATACGTCCGGTATGTGCAACAAATCAAACACATCAAAGAAGTCGTGCTTGAGCCTCTTGAGTTCCCATGGGACACTTTAGCTTGGATATGTCGAAATCCCAAAGAAAGCTAATATCAAACTTGATGAAGGGGCTTTGTATCTAGTCAAAGGAGATAGGAAATCTGGGCCGTTCCATATCCGCCCGGACGGTCTAACATGGTGCCACAAACCCTATATTCCTGTCTCTAAGCGTCGGGAATGGCTAGCACTGCCAATCAAGACTTTTCCCAGAAGCTCGAACGCCTGGAATGCACTGGGCAGCTATTCGGGGGAAGCATCAAATACCCAACAATGTCATCCGTGCAGGTGATGGGACAGATCCTCTGAAAGATATCATCCAGGTGTCCATGATACTTCGGGAAATGTTTGGCTGTATGAGTATCAATAACCGAATGAAGTCGTTCAATCCAAGGTACAATGCACTCGGAATCTCCACAAGCTATCAGTTTCGTGGAGATTGAGTCTCGACTTCTTGGTCTTGTTCGGCTCTTTGTCCGGAATTAGAAGAGAACATGGCCAGGTGATCTGTGCTAGTGCCAATGTCTTCCTGGATTCCTTTGTCCACTACCAAGCCAATCTGCAGCCCCACGACATGGTGATTGATATTGGCGCCATTTCAGTATGGGGATACTCAAGGCATCTGGGAAATGTGCGGCGAAGGGCTTCTGACGCTGCATCATAGGCAATGCATTGAATCGATCCGGGAGCCTGATGTCATCCCACCCCATCTGTTATTGTTGGCTTGCAATGTCAGTCAATCATGTAAGTCTTCTCACATTACACTCGCCGTGAAGCTCTACGGCTTTCAATCACGAAAGATTCCAGGGATTCCTCTGCCTATTGGCATGGCATATACAACTTCACTTGAACGGGATTGCGGAGAGCCATAGGTATACTTTGCTCGGGTTCAATGCTCCAGGGACAATCCCGACAGTCATCTGTTTGCCTTTAACGCAATATGGTGTGGTCTCGTAGACACGTCCGTTCTGTCGAGTTAGTATCTTGAAGTCTATCTGAAGCCCTTTCAATAAGCTCCGGTGTATACAGCCTGATAGGATCGTGCGTTCATGCTATGACGATATTCTCCTCCTCCACATATGCGGCCAGATGTCCCTAAAATAATTGAGACGACTGAACGACCAGCATAGACTAATTATCAAATCGTCGTTTCAGTTTATAGACATGTTACGAATGAGTGCACAAATCGACAGCCTTGCATACATACACCTATTTATGCACAAGCCTGGAAGTATCGAGTTACATCTGAAGGACGATACAAGTACTACAAAAACAGACATCCCTAACAGGAAAAACACAAACATGATTGAACGAAGTGGCAAATCCTGCCATCATCCAACCGCTGCAGTCCCTGTCAGCAAGAACCAGTGGGGCCCTCATCCACGGAACAACCTTATAAGCTGAGAGCATGTACCTACCTACCTTACCTATTGAAGCCGCCTTTAATAGGTAGTATTATTTCATTCTCCAATCTTATGGTACCAAATCCTATTTTCCCAGTCCACCAACCACTTCCTCCCCCCTATCTCAACCCCAATGAAATGAACACCCGGACCCCCTCCCCACGCCCAAACCAACTCACCATCCAGCCGTTGATACCCAACCCAACGCCAACCACCACGACGCTCGCGTGGTCATCCATCCCAGCGCACAATACCACCAGATCCCCGTCAATGCGAATCAACTGGTCGGCGAAAAAAGGTCTAGATGTAAAGCTATGACCAACCAAGTATCCAACCAGCACGCCCAGTTGAGTCGCAATAAAAGTGTGGCTGCTACTCACACTCAGTTACCAGCAGAGAGTCACCCACCGGATTGGTTCGATAGATAGACGGACGGACAGATCGCCCGCCAATCCAGCCCGCCCAAGCTAGCTCATCATGCCTAACGGTGCTGCATAGTCTCCGTGCGAGCATTATGTTGTGCGTGCTGTGCTGTGTTGTGTTGTGTTGTGTCGGACAGGTGTACCTACCACCCACGCCCGTCATGGGAAGGGAGCAGACTCTCTCTTTCTCTCTCTCTCCCTCGGGATATTTCGTGTAACGGACACGCTGTGTCCGTCGTCCCGGGAGGGGGGGGTTCACCCGATGCAGATAGCTGCAGGAGGGAGGCATGAGGGACGAGGAACTGTAGTTGATGCAGGGTCGGCTGTGCTGTGCGGTGTTGTGGTTTTTGCTGATATCAACATGCTAGGTATGTGACTATGGTATGATTGGTGCTTACCTAGGGTAGAGCTGATACATGAGCTACCACTTAGCCTATCTTCAACTCACTTGCCTACTTACTTGTTTACATGCGTAGCTAGCTCATAGCTGGCCAGCTAGCAGCGCACCTCTCCTATCTAGGATAGGATTAGATGAAATGAATGAATGAAGGAAGGAAAGAAATCAAATCACCGGCTACCAGTTCTCCCGACCCCGACTGTCGGCTGATGACTTGCATACGCGTTTCCTTGCCTGTGAGGCCTTGGCTGCTTGGCAATGCCACGCCGTCGACTTATCGTGCGTCCTGAATCTCCCGATCATGCTGCTGCTACGGTTCTCCTAGGCTGATAAGCTGGTGGGGTACTGCGTGGGCTACTGCGTGGGCTACTACCTACTTACCCACGGACGACAAAAAAGTGATTTCTGGTCTTGGTTCGGAGATGCATCCAAGCACTCCAGACTACTTTACTAGTGCACGGCCACGGGTTTCGCTGCATGCACTCGGGAAAGCTTGATGCCGCGGTTGTTGTTGTTGGCACTGTGGGGGTTTACTGTGCAATGTCTCAGGGGGTGGTGGTATGAGATAGGTACCTAGGTACCTATATAGGTAAGGTAGATACGGTAGGTAGATATTATTTATGACTTGTATATTTATGTATGTATGTATGTATGTATGTATGTATGTATGTATGTATGTATGTATGTATGTATGTATGTAGGGTATTGTGCTTACTTATGCTAGGCTGCGTGGCGTGGATGGTGGTGGTGGTGGGTGTTTGCATAGTTAGATGGGATGGTTCTGTCCAGTGCAGTGTGCAGTGTGCAGTGTGTGAGATTCGGGAATGATTCAATGCCGATTTCTTTCCTGAGTCAGTGTTTACTTTATTCACCTGTTGGTTACCTTTTGCCGTTTCAGTCTTGGGTTGGCGGATAGGCTTTGGCTACCGTAGATGAGTTGCCTGTTTTGGTGGAATGAGGGGGGGGGATTGGCATCGGCATTGGCACTGGCATTGGCTGTCAGGAGATACTAGAGTAGGTAGCAAATGGATGGGGTCGTGCCTCACTACTCCTGTTGCTGCTATCTTGCAGCCCTGTCAGTGTCAACCGAATCGAATCGAACGCTACTACCACCTACCCCCTCCTCCTCCCTAGTAGTCTGTTTCAGCGATAAGCTACTAGGTAGTCCTCTGCTGCTACTTTGCTGCTACCTACCACCTTCGGGGGTAGGTATCCGTAAGGTAAGTAAGTTAAGGTACTGTAGTAGGTAAGGCCCCGCCGGTACGATACGGTTGGTATGACGCACGGCCCCTGATCGACCCTAGCGTCCGCTCAAGTGACCTGACTGGGCCGGTCATCTGCCACCGCACCACACGCCAGTCCCAGTCTCTCCCTCCCGAGACTCACAGACTCACTGGCCTCCGCGTAAATGCCAGCCGGACATTCTAGGTAGGTAGATACTTAGTCCTGGAAATAAAATCCTGGGTAAGAGGTATGAGAAGGAGTATGAGAGAGAGTATGATATGGGGGCCAGCACGTTCCTGGCCGCAAACCTGAAACGGAGCACTTCCAGGGCTGGATTCTGGATTCTGGATTCTGGATTCCTGCGGTCGATCCGTGGTCGCAGCAGTCGGATCCTCAATGGTCATTATTGTCAGATGTAACCAACCGTTGTTGGTCGGTCTCATGGCTGCCCGGGATGGTTCCGATTGCATTCCACATGGAGGGTCCTCATGGGCAACGGCCTACTTACCTACTTACCTACCTAGGTAGGTACCTACGTGAGTACGGACCTACGGTAGAATGGGATGCGAAGTATTGCTATTGCTTGCATACAGGTTGTAGTTTGTCGCTACTGACTGACTAGTACTAGTAGTGGGTGGTCGCAGCCCTACAAACGGCATCTGCTTCATCCCGACAGCGTCGCGGATGAAGAAAGCCCCTCCCCCTCCTCCGTGTTGCACAAGCCTAAATATAAACTTATGGTCGCCAGGGTTCCCCCCGTCTGGTTGAGGCTGTTTGCTGCGTGGGTGTTTATCCGGATCATCTTCCCCAGGCCCTGTTGCCAACCGTTCTTGCAGCTCCATTTCCCCAACGTTTCATTGCGAAGGGGGCCCATCCACGGTTGATCGCCCGCGGGGAATGACCGTCCATTTATCCATCCGGGGAGTGACCCGTCTGATTCGATACCAGGCAGTGACGATACCTGACCGGACGGGACAGGATGGAGGATGACGCCCGGCAATCAAAAGCGAGGAGAAGCGCCTGTCTGGTGATTGGGCTGGAAGGGGAAAGGCGCGGGATTCCTCCAGAAACCGGCGCCCAAACAGGAAACCTACGCAAGTCGATATCGTAAGAAGCCCGGATGGAGAGCCAGGGTCTGGCCGGTGTTCTGGCTGGTTCATATCACATCTCGTCGGTCCATCGGTGGAGTACCACTGCTTCGTATGCTACAATCACCATCGCTGCCGTCGAGTCCTGAGTCCCATCTTGTATACTTACTTGCGCGCGCTGTGGACCTGGTGGATCTTCATATCGCTCCTCCCCAGCCTGGCCCTGAGATCCCGGCGGTACCTATATACATACAGTATCTACCTGTTACTTCTTTCTCCTCATCTTCCCCTTCATCCGCCCCCCTCCCCCCTCTTCTCCCCCGTCCCCTCCCCTTCCTCGCGCGCACCCAAGCACCCTCGCCCCCATCCGAACCCGCCCCCCATCGTCAAGCCACCAGCCCGACACCACGCAGGGTTCTCTCCCACTCGACGGGGGATCTTCCGGACGATCCATCCATCCATCGTTAGTAAGTCCGTCTAGACAGCCAGACGGGGTTGGTCTGGCAGCTTCCCGACCACGACCAAGGCTTGACTCCAGCGCCGTCTAACCTCGGACAAAAAAAAAAAAACCAAAGCAGACAAACCTGCAGCATCGAAGCTCGGCCTGGAGCTAATCCATGCGGGCAGCGCCTCTGATAACTCCGATCAGGTCCTATCGCCCTGATTACTATTCGGCCCGGTGATTCGTCAGCGCCGCCAGCCAGGCCTGGCATCGCGGCCGCATCTATCCCAGACACTAGGGAGCTGCCCGTTCGGGTCATTTTCATGTGCTCGGCCGCTGTTCCTCCAATCCGCTGCCGTCACAGCCACTCCCGCCTTCCAGCCGTCCACTTATCGTCCCTCGTGTTTGGCCTGCTGGCTCCGTGCACAAAGCCAAAAGCCAAAAGCCAAAACCAACACTCCGAGGACGAGGGTCTGAGAGTGAGTGAGTGGGTGAGAAGGTGAGAAGGTGAGGAAGCAAAAGAGGAAGAACAGGAAGGTTCGGGTGACGGAACACTCTCGCCGAGGAGGCCCCGTATCGTTTTCGGCCCCAGCAGCGGCTCTCTCCGGCTGCCAATCCAAGGATTGCCCCGCCGTGGTTCGACTTTCTGCGAGTCCTTGCTTTTTTTGGCTACACCCGTCAGATCAGGCAGGCAGGCAGACAGGCAAGGCAGGCAGGCAGGCAGACAGGCAAGGCAGGCAGGCTTTCACCTCAGGATTCATCATCCATCTGCCCGCTTAGGCGTCCCGTATCTGTTGACGACTCCTGCCTCTTTATTTTCTGACCGACCGACAGACAGACAGCCTTTGCCTTTCCCGTCGCTACCCTGGGAACGAGCTCCCCATCCGAGGCTACGAGGGGGCAATCTAATCTAGAGCTGCCATTGGAGGTTTCCGGGTCGGAATTCCATCATTCCCAGATTATCCGCGCAATCCATCGCGATCTGCCCGTCCGCCGCAGAGCACCGCTTCTGTTATCGTCGGCGGCGAGAGCATTAATATCGGTCGCTTTTCCATCCCGTTGGGTGGTCGATCGAGCATCATCGCCTCCGATTCGCTTCCCCTGCTGGTATTTTCCGCGTGTCTGGGGTCCTCCCATTCCTCACTTGCAAACCCGCCCGCTGCAGCTGCGACACTCGCTTTCGCAGGATCGGGGCCAGGGCCATTGCTCAGACGTGCAGGGGTCCGGCGCCGAGTTGCACTTGCCTGTGCCATCTTGCGACTAAGTTGCTTAGTCCTCCGTACGTGCGTCCGCGCTACCCGGTCATCCACATGCCGGCCGCATCGCGAATACTGCTAGCATCTGTGATCGGCTAATGAGATTGAACCTAGAAGCCTGGGAGGAGTAGTACCCGGTAAGTCCGTCTGAAGAAGGCTTTACTTTGCTGTTGATCACTTGTGTGCGCGATTCCTGAAGGTTTTCGGGTCGCAACGTAAACTGGGGTCGACGTGCGTTTCTTTATTGTTTATTATTTATTATTTATTATTTATTATTCATCGTGTGTATTTTTGGGGTATGGTTCTGGTCATCTTCACGACCCCTCGTCTCTGGTCTCTGCGCCTGGTGTCCTGGGTTGAATCGTGACCAGCCGGGCCACAGCCAATCAGGGTGTGTGTGGCGCCGCCTCCCGCCTTCCCCTCCCTGCGCTGTGATCCTATCGCCCGGCCTGCCTCCCCCCCTCTGCCTCTCAATCGAACCGACTTCCTGTACCTCCCTTCCCAAGTTCCCACCCACCCCTTCTCGAACTAAATCCTTCTTTCCATTTTCCTTTCATCATCACTGACTCTCCAGACTCCATCCCTCTCCTGGTTTCCATTTCCTGGTGCGCCCACCCCTCCCCTTCCCATTCCCTTCCAGTCCTGTCTCCAACCTTCGTCCCCACCCCGCTGCTTGTCCTCCGTCCTGGTCTTTCCACCGACCGCAACCCTAGCCCAATAATCCCTCGACCTTGCCTTGCACACACACATACACACGCACACACACACCACATAGCACATAGCACATACACGCACACAGACACACAGACACACAGACACACAGACACACAGACACACAGACACACAGACGGTCGGTCACACATAACCTAACCTAACTGCCCCCCCTCCCCCCTCTCCCCCCCGTCAACCGTCCCCACTGATCGGTTCCATCAGCGGCACGCTGTGAATCATCCATCCACTGCTCTCCCTGTCCCCGGAACTATCACTGGGTGACTCTGCTTCTGCAGGCAGGGAACCTTGGGAAAAGGGATCGATCGCTGCCCGCTGCAACAGCTTAGCCCCATGTGGCGGTGTTGCTTCTGGCAGTAGTCGCCCCCATCGGTCTCTAGCCACACCATCCGACCGTCCACTGCCCTGCCGTTGTTTTTCTGTCTGTCTGCCTATCTGTCTGTCTGTCTGCCGCGGTGTTTCTGCTGTTCCTGCTGCCGCCGCTGCTGCTGCTGTCCTCCCTCCGCCGGTCGCAGGTCACTGGTCGCCGGCTCACCGCCCTGGGACCGGACCTCGCCCAAACCTACCATTACCACCCCAGTCTGCACCACCGCGATTATTTGCTCAAACCTTTCCGCTGATCCGCTTCCTGCCACCACCAGTCCAGCTCCCACTGCATGCGAGCCGTGGTCCGTCCGCGTTCAACTTGCCCGAGGATCACTTGCATCTTCGCCCTCTGTCTCGCCCGCCGCAGCCAACCGGGACCGCCATCCTCCCCCCGTTTTGGTGTTCGTCCTGACACCCTTCGCGTTTCTGTGACGCGCCCGCGGCCTTGCGACGCCATCCTCAACCTTCCTCCTCCCTCCTTGGCCCGCCATGTACAGCACCTCACAGTCCTCCGTCCCCGCCCCGATGAATGGCATCGGGGGGGAGTTGGTCGATGGCTCGGGGACGATCAATCCCGCCGCGCTCAACAATGGTATGTGACTATCTATCCTATCTTTTGTTTATCGCTGCGTCGTCCGCTTTTGCGTCACCGCTCACTTGCTTGGGTGTCATCCATCCCCTTCTGCCACCCCCCACCCCTCCCCCTTGTTGTCACTTGTTCGTCCGAGTCACTCGGTTCTACCAATCATCGTGGCTGGCGGCGATAAGGCTTGTCCCTCGCCGCGCCCTGGAGGTCAACAATTTGCTATCCCTCTCTCCGTGTCGGTCGCGACAACCTCCAAACTGACGGCCTTCTATTAGTCGCCGCCATTCTCCCCACCCCTCCCTACGGTGGGATTGCAACCCCCACGAGTATAGCTCCTCGCGGTGTCAAGCGAAGTCGGACCCCAGACCAGCGCGGGAATGCACGCGCGGATGGAGACCATGACGATGGTATGTGTGCGTCGGTGTCCTCTTACGATTCGCTCCGTGGAATGCCGGGCGTCCTGGGGGATTCTTGGCCTGCGCGTCTCGCACCCTTTGTTTTCTGTTATCTTGAGTCTTTGCGCATCCTGTCTCTGTTTAGCCTTGACGCATGGTTCTATTCCCTTTCGTGGTCATGAAAGCTGACGCGCGCTCTTCGGTGAAAGTAGCCGATGAACAGGGCCGTCGGAAACGCGGGCGTCCCCCCAAGACCCCGCGACCATCGACGGGCACTGGTGACCAGACACCCTCATCCAATGCCCACGTCCAGACCCCCCGTCTGCAGACCCAACCCCTGCCGTCGCAAACCACCGTCAACGTGTCGCCTCCGCAGGCCTCGCCGCCCGATAAAACAACGCCAACCAAGTCCACTCTCGTCAAGGCCCTGCCGACCGTGAGGGACCACACCACGGATCAGCTGAACGATGAAGGTGACGAGTACATCCCAAAGGAGTTCGATGAAGGCGGCGAAAAGAAGGTCGATGCCATGGGCTACCCTCAGGGAGGGCGAGAGTACAAGTGTCGCACATTCCGGGTTCCTCTCCGGGGAAGTAAGCTGTTCATGCTTGCAACCGAATGCGCGCGCGTGCTGGGTTACCGCGATTCGTATCTGCTGTTCAACAAGAATCGGTCTCTGCACAAGATAATCGCTACCCAGATCGAAAAAGACGACCTGATCCAACAAGACATCCTCCCATACTCCTACCGCTCCCGCCAGATCGCTATCGTAACGGCCAAGTCGATGTTCCGTCAATTTGGCAGCCGGGTAATTGTGAATGGGCGACGCGTGCGCGACGATTACTGGGAGAGCAAGGCGCGGAAGCAGGGCTTCACGGAGGACGATCTGGCCGGTGAGAAACGGCCCGGCGGCTCAAAAGCCCGGGATGCGGCGGCCGCAGAAGCAGCGGGCTCGGCCAGCTTCCTGCCGGCCCTGGCCCATGGCGATGTGATCTACAGCAATGCGCTGGAATCTGTGCCGAACACTTTGCCTGTGGGCGCACCGTCATCCGTTTCGCTCGCCTCGCCTCTCCCGATGATCCACATGGCTACCACCACGGACGATCCCCGCCTCAGGGAGTACAACAGCATGCCTCGTGCTCGGCAAGAACTGACGGGTCAACCGTACCAGGATCGCTCGCAGTCCAGCACCGCGGCTGAAATCCTCAACCAGGCATCGCATACGGCCGATTTCAACAAGATCCTTACGTCGCAACGGAGTTACCGCCAGAAAGGCTTGGAGGATTTTTATGCGAAACAACGGGAGATCCCGGTCACCGCTGCGCAGTCGCAGCCGGGCCCGCTTGAATCGACGCCGTCCGTGTCGCAGCCCTTGCATTCTCCGCACATGGCCTCCACCGGGGTGATGAACGCGGGCCAGTCACAGCCAGCGATGATCCCGCATCAGGCGCCGATGATACCCAACCAGTCCGGATTCCAGCCGCCCGCCGCGCACCAGCAGCCGCCTATTGCGCAGTCACCCGTTCGAGGCGTGCCCCCAGTGCGCCCGGATTTGATGCATCAGCGATCCAATCCTACCATGGCAGCGGGGGCACCCCAACCGCCAGGCCCCTATGGATACCCATCCCAGGCGCAACCGATGTGGGGTCAGCCACCACCACAACCACAACCCTCACCACTGTCTGCTGGCCCGCAGGGCGTCGCAATGCCGCAGTTTGCCTCGCAGTTACATACGCAGCAATCGCCCTCTCCGTTGGCACACTCCCTTCCGCAGCAGCATGCCTCCCAGTCCCCGCGGAATCAGCCCCGCCCCTCGGCGCCTCCGATGCCGCAGTCCTACCCGATGCATCCCCAGCAGGCTCCCCAACAACAGCCCATGGCATCCATGGGATACCCCGGTGCCACGGGTGCTCCTTACCCCGCCGTGACGGCCGCGAGGGGCATGTACCCGTCGTCGCAAGCCCCGGGCGGACAACAGTACATGGCAGGGACCCCCCAGCAGCCGGGAATGGCTATGGGAATGAGCGCAGGCGGTGCCATGCCCGGCTGGCCCCCGGCTGGGCCAATGCAACCTGGCCATCCGCAGCCTCCCCAGTCGGGGACGCCTCTGGGCGGGTGGTCGAGTTATTGACGAAATGAATGAGACCAAACATACGATAACCGGCGTTGTCCAAAATTTGGCGTTCATAGGAATGGAGTCGAGGCAGGGAAGCTCTGAGGTGCGAAAGTGATGTCCGTTGTTATATTCCGTGGAATTTTCCGAGTTGCACCATTATCTCGTCATACCCCTTTTTCATTGATGCTGTATATTATCCTTGCCGAAGGATGATGGCTAATGATAACCTGCACGCGTTTTTTTCTTATACCCTCTGCTATACCCAGTCAGTTATGTATGCCTTGCTCTGACATTGACTTGGCCTTGTCTATTCGTGATCGATTTGTTTTTATCCGGAGGCCTCAAAGACTCTTGCACCGAACCGGCAGTTATGAGTGTTGAAATTGAGCATTTTCATATGTCCATGATAGAGGGATGGTCAGAAGGTATGGCGGTGACTGTTATTTCTGTTGTCTTGCAGGGTCGGCGGCGTCAGTCCGATTGATTTTACATCTCTCATTCTTCCGTGTCCATTTTAAGCACTTAGCATTTGGTATTATCTGCACACCCTACTCTATCTATCTATCTATCTATCCACCCTCCGAGCTGTTGATTTCTGGGTACCATCACTATTACTCCTGGCTTGCACACAGATCCCTGTTTCTATCTGATACTCTGATGTCTTTGTCTATGCTATGCAGATCAAAGGTTGCCAAAGGGGGTCTAATTTGACCAATTCCCCGACTCATTTTGTGTGTAGATTCTAGATGGTTCTATTCGAGTAATGTAGTGATGTTAAACATCACCAATACTTCGCAAAAGAGTACTCTCACATTATACCCTTACTTAGTGCCCTCATCAAGATCCCTCACTAAGATCCCTCATTAAGAATACCTCACTAAGAATACCCCACTAAGAATACCCTATGACCACTGATATCACAAAGCCGTAGTCACCACCGGTGCCCCAGACCGACACACGCACCCCGTCACCGACGTAACCGGCGGCTCCGTACAATGCGCGCTCCTCGTCCACGACACCGCCGTCGTCGTGGTGGTCATCGTCCCCGTCAGCTTCGTCGTTGAATCAGATACTCTCTCCCCCCTCACCAAAACAGGAATAACCGCCCCCGTCGCCAACCCAAACTCCCTATGTCCGATGACTCGCAGCACGGACGCAATCTCCCCTGAATGGCTCGTCACGGATACGAATACCCCGTCTTCGTCCCCATCCCCATCCTTCCCTTCCATCTGAAATTGACTTTGACTTTGAAGTTGAAGTCCAAGTTGATGAAATATGAGATCTAGACCCCGTCGACTCCGCCCGTCCTGCCCGGCGGTGGTTTCCGCGTGGATGCCGTCCCACTGCTCGTCGTCTTCGGGGAAGATGTTTTCTGGGGGGAGCGTCCATGTGGGGAAGAGCGCGTGGATGGAGGTCCGGTTGCGGCGGTGGTCGCAGGTGTGGATTGTTATGGATTCGCGGAAGAGGGGGGTGATGTGCGGGGTGTATTTTAGGTGGGCGGGGCAGGTTGGGTCTGGGTCTGGGTCTGGGTTTGGGTTTGAGGAGCGTTCACTGAGCCCGAATAATGAAAAAAGAGGAGAGGGGTTGGTAGATGAGATAGCTTCGGATTCAGGTGCAGGTTCGTGTTTGTGTTCTCGCGGAGCGAGATGCTGCTTGATCAGCCCCGCGAATGTCAGGTTGAGGGTCCGCATGGCGCGGGTGAGTGGGCTGACGTAGAATACTGAGGGGAGTGGGATGCGTTGCGTGGTGAGCTGGGTTTGCCAGAAGGTGTGCACGTTCAGGGCTTGGGTTTCACCGAGAGGGGTGAGGTCTGCGTCTGACCATGTTGTTGTGGCGTTGCCGGGGAGGAGGGAGTAGTAGCACTGTTTTTTTTTTTTTTTTTTTTTGTTTAGTTTGGTTTTTATTTTAGGGGGAGGGAGGTTTGGTTGGAGGGGTGGGTGTAGGATGTGTGGGAGGGTGATGGTATGGGCGGTAGGAGATATGGGATATTATTAGATTGGATACTGGGGTATTGGGGTATTGGGGGGTAAGAGTATGAGATATGGGTGAGTAGGAGACGGGGAGAGATAGAGGGGAATTGGGTTGCATATCGGGGGGGGGGAGAGTAAAGGATATATGGGCAAGGTAATAGTAAATATAGAGAATAGGCAGTGGGGGAGTAGGAGATATCAGAGGGAAGATAATGTGCTTGTTTAGGGAATTTTGAATTTGTGGGGGAAGAGTAAGGGATATAGGGAACATGTCTATAGCACAGTGGGGGTAATGCAATATAGATAATTAGATATGACAAAAACAAAGTATGGGGGGTAGGCAATATGGAGGGGTTAATCTAGCTTAGTGGGGTAAAGCAAAATATGCATATCAAATAAGACATTGGGGTATGATACTCATACTCACATTCCAAGCAGGCGTACCATAATACTCTTCCGCCACATTATGCCAGCCCTGGCCGTGACGACCAAGGAAAAGCACCTTGTAGGCGACATTGGACGGGGCGTCGCGGTTCAGAGCAAGCACTTGACGGTGGAAACGTTCCCATTGAGTCAGGGTATGTGGTGGGGGAAGCTGCCGCTGCTGTTCCTGTTGGGTGTCGGCGTCAGCATCATACGTCCGGTTGATGAGCCCGAAGTTGGTGGTTGTCTGCAGGAGGAGGGTTGCTGCGGTTAGCGGGGGTAAAGTCAAGTCAAGTCAAGTCAAGTAAACCGGTTTAGTTGGATTGGGTGGATACAGGTCCCGGTGGGTAAGCAAGCAAGCAACGCGTACAGGAAAGGGAGACTGACAAAGTCGAAGGTGGACGGGTCGGTGGACGCCTCGTCCTGCAGGAAATACCCGGGCACGGTGGTGTAGGCGAGGTGGGAGGAGGCCTGCGCCGAGGCTGCAAGCCCCAGCGCCAGAGCCAGAGCGAGATCGCGGACGAGCTTCATGGCCAGGCAACGCGAGGAGTGCTGGCTTCCAGCTGGCGAGACGGCTAACGTCGAGCCACGTTATGTATACCGCTGACCTGGCAGGGCATCGGCAGGGCATCGGCAGGGATCGCAGACTCAGACTCAGACTCAGACTCCCAGCAGCGGGCGTGATGCGGCAGACGCAGAGGCGAAGAAGGCGCCCGGCGGCGGATCAGATGCGAGCAGCGCTGCACGTGCGGGAGTCGGCCACTTGCACTTTAGTTCGCACTGCGTTCTTACTGCGTTCTTACTACGTTCTTACTACGTTCTTACTACTACACAGTACGGCTGCACACAATGAAGAAATATAGTATGTATAAACGAGAGCCTTGGCAATGTTCCAACATCGCCCTTCGCCCCATATTATATGTATTACAGGTATGGTAGTAGATACGTATCCAAAAAGCCTCCAGTAGTATGTCAAACAAAGCAGCCGCTTCCAAAAGCCCACATGCAATATCCAAAGTATTGATCCGATCGAATACCAGGCAGACGCCAAAACGAGAGACACCGACACGAATGCATGAAAGCAACAACAACACGAGCCTGGGGATATATATCGGAGTCCCACGTACAGCAACGCAGATGATGCCAAAAAAAATAAGGTCCAACAGAAGGTATTAGGCGCGGCTACAAGCCGCGGTGCGATAAGATGGGGTGGTTATATTACAGGTCCCACCGACAAACATTTGACTGGTGAAAGAAAATGGTGCCCGTTCAAACAGGGCCGGCTTTTTAAAAGTCATTCGGTGTTTGGTTGTTGGTGAAGGTGTAGGCTTTGGGCTTCTGGGACGGGAGCTGCTGGGCGACAAACCGGTGCGCCTCCTGCTGCTCCGGAAACTCGTAGATGTGGAATTCCGTGTGCTTGGAATCGTCGCAGAACGCGGCCGTCGGCATGTCAACGTCACTCGTCGTGTACACGAGAGACGGAGACCCCGTCACGGGCACGTGGTCCACCGCCGCCTCATACGACATCGCAGACAGGTCCGTCTGCTGCGGCATGTGGCACGGGCTCTGGAAAGAAGCCTCCGGGGAGGGCATTGACGTGGCGTCAGTCCAGCTCCTGCCCGTCAGCGGACCCTCGCATGTGGTGCAGTCGGCAAACGACGTGTAGTGGGCCGGCGCAGACATCGGAGGGAGACCCTGGTACGGGTAGGAAGAGAGCACATCCACGGCCAAGGGGGTAGCTGGCGGTGATGCGATGTTGATCTGCATCGGCTGTGTGGTAGGAAACAATTGGCTGGAGGGCTGCGCCGACAGGCAGTACCCACCATCGCTGGGAGTGATCGGGAGCAGGTGGTGCAGATCCTCCGGGGTCAACGGCGTCGGTGGCGCCAGGCCCCCCGCCGTGACAGCCGGCTGGAGCATGGATGACATGTCAGCCTTGGAGCTCAACGCTCCGGCCTCAGCGAATGTGGACAGGTTCAGAGGGGATCGCTGAGCGGCAGAGGCCTTCCGCACGCCCGCGTACCGGGCATTGAGTCCCTGCGCAGACTTCGATTGCCTCACGCCATGGCCAGCACCGTAGCCCGGAAGTCTTGTCGAGGGCGACATGGTGGACGCGAGCATAGAAGTGGACCGCGAGGTCCCAATGGCAGCAGGCCTCGGGCGCTTTCTCCGTGCCGCCAGGTCAAGCTCCTTGCCGGAATCCTGGAAAGAGGATCGGTCGCCGTGCACCAGGTGAGACATGTGGGGGGTGTTGATCCCAATGCCTTCTAGCGTATCGGCAAGATCATCGGACGAGCCTCGCCGGGACAGCGTGAGTTCTTGTTGCAGAGGATACTGAACGGAATTGTAAGAAGCTTCCGCATCACTGGTCGACCGGTACCCAGAGAGGGACTTGGTCGACATGTGGCTTGCCCAGTCTTCATTCTGTGCGTGGAACTGTACACTCTGCATGGAATCTTCATTCTCGTGGGTGCCATCCAGCTCGGGAATGGCCATCGACTCGCCCGAAGTCACATAGCCCAGGGCATCCTGGCCTTGGGAGGTCCAGGAGATAGCATTCTGGGGGAATGAAGTAATGTCACTCTGTTCGTGCCGGCTGCCATCATGACTCCCGCACCGGTTGTTTCCTGAGAACGTGGTGGTCGGAGACACCGATCCGTCCACACTCGGGGATTGGCTGTTCTCATCATCTTGACCGTATCGGTCCCGGGCAGCCACGGCGGCATTCAGCGCTCTTTGTAAAGAGGCAAAGGTAGCCTCCCGCGCCGACTCGCTTCTCGTCTTCTGGTGTTTGGATTTGGAGGACGAAGGAGCCGGGGTTTTCGTCCGCTCTCCGGTAGTTTCTACTGATTGTTTGGGGGTATCTTTCTCGGCCTCTTCCTTGCACTCTTGTGTGTCCTGCTTCGTCTCTGAGCTGTCTGAAGACTCTGACTTGCCTCGAGCGGCTTCTTCGGCCTCAGCCTTGGCCTTCTGCATCCTCTCGAACTCCTCTTGGCGCTTCTGTTGCTTAGCCTTTGCTCGCCGGTTCTGGAACCAGTTCTGCAAGGAGAAAATGATTAGCTGACCGCGCTCTGTACGAACTCCACGTGGTAGGGTATAACTCACAGCAACCCGTGGCAGACTGAGATTGGTCTGAGCGGCCAATTGGCGCTTGACGTTGCTGCTGGGCTTGGGGTGAGCCTGGAATTGGGCCTCCAGGGTCTCCACTTGTTCCTTCGTCAACCTCGGGCGAGACAGGTTCTCTGCATATTCTTCGTAGTCCATGATGGGTTGGTGGTAGAAGTCGACCATGTCGAAGGGTGGGTGCGGGTAGAGGTAGCCATCCATGGGATGCATCATCGCCGGGTGAGCCATTGTCGGGTCGAACGCCACCGGTTGTTCCATTGGGACAGCCGTATGGCCGGGGAAGGCGTATGGGTGGTGGATGTAGTTCATGGTGGTGTCAAGGAGGCAGGGAGAGGAGTATAGGAAGCGTCGGTGAGGGGAGGGGGAGGAGGTTTCGACAAGCTGCGGCCAACACGCTGCAACTGCAATGAGGGCAAGTCTAGATCATTGGCCGACGATTGGATCACGAAGGAAGACCGTTGTATTGGAGAGCCAGGAGGAGGGGGGGGGGAGGCGGGCAGATAAGGACTTAAGACAGGAGGAGGGAGCGGATTAGGTGGCGGTAGTGAATGACTGGACTGCAGCAGAACTGGTGGTGGTTGTATCGGACTTGCAGCAGCAGGCCGGATTAATAAAAATAAAAATAAAAAGGGAAATCAGATAGCAACGAGAGAGTGCGAGTGAGAGGGGGAGAAGGGCAGGATCAGGGAAGGTATATGTCCGAGGACGAGGACTAATAGGACAGCACAGAAAAGGAAAAAGAAGGGAAGGACTAAAGCTGACAGGGAAAAAGCAAGAAGGGAAAAAAAGGGAAAATCACAGGCGGACGAAAAAGGAAAAGGAGAGTAGGAGGTGAACGAAAGAGGGTGGCCCTGTATGAGGGTGAGGGAGCGACTGAGTGAGTGAGTGAGTGAGTGAGTGACTGAATGAGTGTGAGTGTGAGTGAGTGAGTGACGGACTGAGCGGACTGGGAGGAGAGGGAAAAGGACAAAAGGGAAAAACAAAAAAAAAAGAGAGGACCCAGCCGGATTGACAGTCTGTGACTGGCGAACAGCAAGAGAGTGTGAGAGTTGAGGGACTGGATTTCGGGGGCCGCGGCGGATCCGGATTGGCTGCTGGCGGATGGGGAGAGATTGGCGGCGGCAGCCGGACAAGAAGGTGTGGAGGGCGCGCCGCTGATTGGTGATCGCCGCCCGGAACTGGCTGGAGGAGCCTAGGAGGATTCAGCCTGGGCGGTTTGGTATCAGGGCCGTACGCCGCCATACCGTCAGGTTGGGCCAGCTTCCGAGTCGGCGCTTCGGGGTTTCGTCGACTGGCGAGGCTCGAATGGGGGGGGGGCATTGGCTCCTGGGTCCCCATGGTGTCATCGTTCCTCCCCTCCTGTGAGGACCAAACCCCTCCTACGGTGTAGACTTAAGACTGGCCGAGGGGAAACATAGTACCCAATCCAGTAGGGAGCTACCTACCTTGGTACAGGCACCTCCCTCCCTGGCACCCCGTTCGGTACTAGCCTGCTCTCGGGGAACCAAACAGTTACCAGGTACCGTATCGAACACTAAGGCACCGACCACCAAAAATATTGGCCGACCGAGTGGGTTTTTGGTGCTTCCGCCCGAGCGGTTCTAGGGGGTGGCGGGCTGGGCTCGCACCCTGGCTACGTACTCCGGCCGTACTAACTTGGGGGCAGCACTTAAAATAACTCCAAACTGAAATTCTGTGACGGAGTCCCTCAGACCGCGTGTGTGAGAGTCGGAAGGGAGGGGGGGCAGAAGAGGGGGGGAGGGTATGGGGTAGGTACTTAGGTACAGGTATACGAGCGGTGTTTAGTGTTTTGTGTTTTGTATACCTCCACATGGAGTCCGTCCCTCCAACCTGGGAAAGTCCGTGATGTCGTGGCGGTGACTGACGCTCTTTCTCCCCTTTGGCTCCAAGCCTCGCCTGTCCTGGATGTGGGAGTATGTACTCCATATGATCGTAGTATGTACGACGGGTCCGCCATGCATCCTGTGTCTCCAGACTCCAGATGAGCCCATTGCTTTTTAGGCCATCGTCAGATCCATCCGGGTGGTGCTGAGCCCTTTTTCCCTTTTTCCGTTTTTCCATTTTCCCTTTTTTGCTCGATCGCGGTCGTTCGTCTGCTCCAGTACTCCGGTTACGTTTGTTTTTCCTTTCTTCTGCAGCCTCCAGCTTCCACTCGCATTCTACAATCCATGTACCTACTTACCTACTTCTTACTTACTCCGTAATCCTGCTCGGCAGTCATAACTAACTAGCTGAAGTGGTTGCTGGTTAGTGATTAGTGGTTACACCCTGAAGTACCGGCCCTACTGCACTGTACTGTCGAGGCCGGGCTGCCATTGGTAGATCCGGGTAAGCCTTCTGCTTCCCGCGCCAGCCAGGGAAGGCGCGACCGCGCTGGTTCTCCTCCCGGCACCCCAAGGGCTGGATCCCAGCCGTGGCATGCCGGAACACCGCGATTAAGCTCGAGTGCCAACTCCGGTGACAGTCTCGCGGAGTTCCCATGAACCATGATTGCGAATGAAACCGAGGATGGTTGGCTACGAGCCGGCGACTGAAGTCTGGGTGGCCCGGCCCCTGGTCCTAACCGGACGGGCTTCGTCAGTTCCTGCATTAGCGCCACGAACATCGCGAGCCGATTTTAGCTCTTACCAGGGGGAGGGTTCCGTCTGGGAGGATCCGAGTTGGCGATGGAGTAGCGAGTAGCGAGTCGCGAGGCCCTCGTCCGCGAGCCTGAGGCGCGCCCTATCGCTGCGTCACATCGCCAATCCTCCAACCCTCCAACCCTCCAACCCTCCTCTCTTAAACTCCCAAACTCCCACGCGTCCGGAGTAAGTTCTGCAACACGGCAACGCCATCTTCACGTCTTGCCTCGCAGAGCAAAAGCACCCGCCATCGTCCTGGGGGGAGTGGGGCGCCAGCGACGGTCGAAGCTCACGGATCGCTGGCCTCATGTCTTACTCTGGCGTCGACTGGGTCGCCCAGCGATCACGGGGATCCCCCATCCAGCCGGAAAGCACAGTAAGTACGACTGCCGACGAAGTACGATTCCACGGTCGCTGAGCTCAGCCTGAGAAACGGATAAGATTCACCGTACATATCCTGCATCCGGTTAGCGCCAGCGGTCCGAAGATCCCCAGCTTCCGATTGATAGTCACCACTCACCACTCACCCTCACTAGTCACCACTTATCCGACGCTTCCAATGACTCTTCTGCGCGCTTCGGCTCTCCATCGCGACACCTCATGATTTGCCAGGGGTTCGTCTGATAACCATCCCCTCCTCCTCAGTGGGCCTGCTCCATGACGTGATTAGGTTCCAATCCTCCTAGGACTTTGCGAGTAGCGTCATCCGATCGCAATCGATACGGACGTACTTTGCTGCCCAGTGCTCAGCGTATGCGAGACAAAGAGAGGTGAAGCGGGGAATCGCCTCCGGTCAGCCGAGAGGAGAGTCGTCCATGCGCCATCCAATGCAAAACGTACCGCCTGCACTGGGCTGATGGCTTGGATAGCCTTTAATTCCCGTGTGGGCGACTAGACATACCAGTAACTCAATTGGCACGGATCGCTGGGAAGGAATGCCTGTCATCCTTTTCCCGCAATGTTCTGGCGGTTCCCGGATCTGCGAAACTCCCAATTCCAATCGGATTTCGGAGCTCAACAAGCGACAATAAGAACCAGGCAGTCAAAGAACAAAAGAAAAATCGGAAACAAAAAAAAAAGAATAACTTTTGAACGAAAAAAAGAAGGGAATGGAAATTCTGAACCGCAATGGCTGCAAAAGCGTGGCAGCAGGTCAGCCAAGGCCCACCAAAATCAATAGTCGACAGATCCTCGTCGATCCGCCTCAGGGATCTGTCGATTGTCGAACATTTCTTACTTTTCCTTTTTCTCCCAATGCTCTCGGGATCCCATGATGAGAACTCCTTCGAAACCACCCCACCGATGGCGCTCTACACGCCTGAGAGCCCGCCATTCGCCTCTGCTAACTTCTGGCTTCTGTCAGACCACTCCATAATCGGCGCTAATCATGATGCAGTCACAAGCGCTCGCGCCAAGTCACGAGATGACGCAGTAGCGATCCCGACCTGCGCCCATGCAGCAGAAGAGGACCGGGGTCATTAATGGCTGTTAGGGGGTCAACTCGGACGCTATCATATGCGCCTCTACAGGTCGGTCTCGACGGGCAACGAGAACTGTTAACCGATATACATATGCATGCGCGCATGCATGGGTGTTGCTCTGGTTCCTCTGTGAGTCTAATTTCTACTACCTCGCTCCAAGCGTGTCCTGGCAATCGGATGGGGACGTTGGAAATGGCTGGGGAGCGGTGTCTGAGGCAAGCACTTGCCCCAGTCTGACGCAGTCATGCTCCAAGCCCCAAAAGGATTTACCGCCTGACTACGTGCCGTGGGGAAACATGGTTATCTAGATAGGACTAAGTGGATCCGGAAAAGGGGGCCAAACTATGGGGGTATGTCGGACGGAGTTGCGGGCAGTGCTAAAGTACTACGCAGTACACTGACTCCTCCGCTGACGGAGTAATGCTCGACCTTCTGTACAGAGTGCCCCATCACGGCCCTCAACCGGCTAGTCCTTCAAGGACCTGCCGGGGTAACCGGGATGCCTATCCAACCAGACACGAAAACGTACCGGGTCTGGTTCACGTGTATGTATGCAGCACCTTAAAACAGTTTAAAGTACGGAAGACTGGGAGCACCTTGCCACAGCTGTCGACATGGATGGCTTGCAACAGATGGGTTCATGTCGAGCAACATGACAACCCCTCAGGCCGGCTCAGACCAATCAATACCAGCATCCCATCGTGGATTCCATCTATGCACATTGCACATACTTTTACTTTGTACTAAAGGGCTTGAGAAGATGTGCTGCCACCGAGCCCACATGCGCACGTACGCACCATCCAGTACATGGATCGTTCCTGAAACCCAAAGAGGGACTTGACTGTCTGAACTGACCCCCTGGGGGGATCCGGACGCAACCGCACGGATCTCCTCTCTAGGGATCCCAGCCGGCTGATTGGATTTAGTCGAAGCCGTTGTCGCCCGAGAGAATGGATCCCAAATATTGGACCCTGGGCAAGAGTGCAAAAGGAAAGAGAAGGAAAAGAAAAGAGCAGAAAAAGCAAGAAAAATTCCCGATGATCCTCGGTGCATGGGTGTGATTGTCTGTGATACTTGAGCCGATGGAGTGTGCGAGGAGGTCAGTGGCCCCCCTGAAAGCCTCACTGGCGATGCCCCCAGCCAGCCAGTGGGGGGCGATCCGCAGAGACATGGGATCCCTGTCTTGGTATAAGGTTGACTTGGCACTGGGGGATCCTCCCCTACTGCCCGTAACCTACGGCTTACATACCGTCCAGCTCCATCCTTCCATCCCCCTGGGTCTGATCATTCCGTCAATCAACCCTCCGGTTGTCACATCACTGCCGGGATGTTCAGTGCGTCCATCACCCATGGGGAGATGCGAAGGGCATCACCATTTCCATGCAGCAATGGGCTCGAGCTTGCTCCTGCGACCTAGCATGCAGATGTGGATCGACCTTGGCAAGATTGGCATGGCTTTTACTCCGTCAGTCGTCTCGTCACCACTTACTCCGGCCGTGCAAGGCCGTCCACATCCACATTCAGCTGTGACATGCAACGCCACAGGAAATGCGTCTGTGTGGCGGTGCGCGTGCATCAGCCACCCGGTCTCCGCCGACTAAATGCCTCAGGCCGGGACGTACTTAGTACTTTCTGTCAGTACTACGGAGTAGGTTGCAGACAGCCTTACCCTGCAATCGCAGAGTGTCGGCGGCACTCTGTAGGTATGGCTGGAACCAGGATGCTGTCGCTGGGATTTGTCATTCCGTAACAATCGCCCCGACTGATAGGCTCTCCGTGAAGCCGCCATACGGCGACGGATTTGCCTCCCTCTCTTGCTTACTCCGTGCCTGTGCGACGGTGCTCAACGCTCAGGGCGGCTACTTCCCTGACAAGTCCTTTGCCATGTTCCAGGTTCCAGCTCGAATCAGGGCTACCGGTGTGTGACGGTTTCTGTTGCTGTACAAGAGATCACATCGTTGCTGCCTGAAGCAATCGGTGCTGCAGTGATGATGGATGCCCTGGTTACCAGGGCTTCCTTCGCATTGGCCATGTTTCCTGGCCACGGCCAGTCCACTCCCCATCGCCTCCCATCGTTTGATCGTCACAGTGTCCGGGTCTGATTGACTATTGATACAGCGTAATACCCATAAGCTTCCGGGACCAAAAGCCTCTCTCCAAAAAGTCTAGGTACTGAAGGGGAAGCGAAACGAAAGGAAGAGAAGGGAAGAGAACCCACCACTCACGTCTTGGGGCGGCGGCTTCATCCCTTGCATAGGGCGTCAGACGCAGGCTGGAGGCGAGATGGCCCACGGACGAGCTCGACTCGATCTCCAGCTCGAATGCAGCAGGGATCCCGCCGATCGAGGTTCGCCTTGGCCGTCCAGTCGACACGTCTCTTTTCC
The DNA here is from genome assembly GCA_003184645.1 of Aspergillus ellipticus CBS 707.79. NCBI lineage: Eukaryota > Fungi > Ascomycota > Eurotiomycetes > Eurotiales > Aspergillaceae > Aspergillus > Aspergillus ellipticus. The sequence continues at coordinate 19,274 of KZ825923.1, read as the reverse complement.
AGAACCGATCGCCCCCTTCTCTCAACGAGGCGATTCTCTTGGGTCTGTGATGTGCAAAAGATTCCCGCCACTATTGCGGGTTTTCTTTTTCTTTTCCCTCCCCCTGGAATTCGCGCAGGAGATTCTGCAACTCGGGTCGCTCGTGTGCTCCGAACGGCGGCCGGCGGACGGTTCGTCCCTCTGGCACAATCCGTTTGTTTCGTCGCGTCGCGCCTCGTCCGTCTCGAGCGACACGGCGTGTGTTTCGTCCACCTGCGTACATACGGAGAGGCCAGAGCCGTAATCGCTGCAGCAGCCACTATGCAATAAGTTTATGACCACCACCGAACAACGGGTCCTATTCCCCCGTCCCGCCCCATTCCCGGGACACGCAAATAAAAATGAAGGGAAAAAAAAAAAAAAGGACCGGAGAAAGACGTCTCTTCTGCTTCCATCTCTCCCAATCGGTTGGGAACGAATCTGCGCGACCGAGTTGTCGGTGAGCGCACGCCGGCTGGCCTCAACAGCGGCCGTTTAACTTAATCTTCTGATATATTGCGCGTCGGGGTTCCGAAAAGGCCTCGGTGGTGAGATCTATCACGACAGGGCGAGAGAGCGGTCTCCGGGTCTGCCGGTGTAGCTGTGCGATTGTTCCCTACGGCTTGGCTGGAGCTATTCTCGGACTCTTTCGCTGCATTGAAGCTGTGACTACCGGGATCTTGGTGATGGGGCTACTGCTTCCGTGAGGTTCGTTGGAAGGTATCCCGTCGGTAGGTACTACTCAAACGCAGATGCGTTGGCTTCACCGCTAGCAGCATAACTTCCAGTAGACTTCTTCCACTCCGTCGGTGCTTGGTTCCGGCATACCCAGTCGGGAATACAGATGGACGAGGCTTTCCGGTCGATCGTGTACAGTCGCCACGACGATGTGCGACCTCTGCTAGCCGAGAGTCTCGGGGTCCGGCGTACGAAGTGTTTGTACGGGCTTCTAGAGCGCCCGATGTCAGTCCGTTAGTCAATTCGGCATCTGCCGGTAGGTTCAAATCCTTGCTACAAGCCCTTGAGCTACTTACAGATGCCGGCCTCGTAGTGTTCGTCAGACACCACCACCTCCTCAGATCCCTTCTACAACAAACCATTACACGCTTACCCAGCACTCGTACCGTATACATTCCATAGCAATAAGACCCTCCTCCAACCCCGAAGCCCTAAGGTACCTACCTACCTACCTACCTACCCATCATACCCTAGGATACCTTACCTACCTATAGCTACATCCCCCCGATCCCCAACCAACCCTCGTCATCACCATGCCAGCAATACCAATACCAATGACGACGATGATGATGATGATGATGATGCCGATGCCGACAATGACGATACCCCCAACCCCCCAGATCCCCGATCCACGATCCCCATCGCACCGCACCGCACCGCACCACATCACATCACATCACATCACATCACATCACCGTTACCGTTATCGTTACTGTTACCGATGATCGTGAATGAGCGAGTGAGCGAGTAATCGAGTAAGTGTGTGAGTGTGTGAGTGAGTGAATGAATGTGTGCCATGATCAACGCCAGCCCCAGCCCCAGCCCGCCAGTTCCACTTCGTGTTTATTTTCGTTTTCGGTTGACTGTGCATATGGCAGACGGAATGGAATGAATGCGATTCGAGCACACCGGGCAGGTGTGGACACTATCTAGATGTCTACCTACAGCTACAGCTAACTGGATGGGTGGGTGGGGGGATGGCTCTGGCTCTGGCTCTGGCTCTGGCTCTGGCTCTGGCTCTGGTTCTGGCTCTGGTTCTGGCTCTGGCTCTGGCTACGGTAGGTGGATAGGTAGTCTAGGCGTATGCAAGGAAGGAGGGAGGGTGGTGCTTACCGTCGGTACCTATGTAGTATGTACCTACGTAGGTGGGTGGTTTTAAGTAGCTTAGGTAGGACCTAGGTATGTGGGTAGGTAGGTACTGTAGGTCGTTACCGCTGAGGGATGGATGGGTGGGTTCAGGTGGTGAGTGGATAGGTGGGTTAGTACTTAGGTAGGCAGGTAGGCAGGTAAGTATGTGGGCTGTGGGCTGTGGGTTTGGATGCAGGTGACATGTCATGTCTATCATAGTACTTGTAGGTGGTTTCTTTGTTGGTCTTTGGGGCTCTACCGGTCTACTGGTAGTACTACCTACCTTGGCTGGTAAGGTAGGTAGGTACCTGCCTGGGGATTAGGTTGGTTGGTTGGTACTAGTACCTATTATCTAGTACCTACCTACCTACGGAGTACCTACCTGGGTGCTTAAGTTAGTACCAGTACCTACAGGTAGGTATTGGGTTTGGTAGGTAGGTACATACAGGCTGTGGTAGGTACCTAGGCAGGTAGGTACTTAGGTAGGTAGTAGGCAGGGGTGAATCTGTGTATGTACTCCGTAGGTATGTACAACTGGTAGCTTGAACTCAGTCTCTGTCTGTCTGTCTAGGTAAACAAAGTCTCGGCCTAGGTAGGTAAGCAGAAGGACTATCTATCTATCTATCTAACTTTGTAAATCAGGCCTAACCTAACCTAATCCAAGCCAACCAACCAACCTTGATCCGATGTTGTGACCTGCCATGATAAGGGATCGAGGTAGGTAGGTGGGCAGGTTAGATTTGAAAATGAAAATGAAAATGGGAATTGTGGAAGGGAGGGAACAAAGAAGCAGAAGAAGAAGAAAAAAAAATATGAACAAAGAACTGCCTGCAATCTATTGAATGGTCTTCAGACTTTCGTCATCGGAAACCCACCAACACCCCTTGAATGCCTCTATTGGAAGGCGTTCCGGATTTCCAGCTGCATCTGGCCATCGACCACGCCCTTGATGCTGATGCTGCGCAGGTCCTCGATGATCCAGTCGGCGCCGGCCTCCTGGAGCTGGGCGAGCGAGTGGGTCGTCGTGAGTGCGATGACCTTGAACCCGGCCGCCTTACCGGCCTTGATCCCCGACGGAGCATCCTCCAGGACTACCAGAGCCGAGGAGTGCTCCAGACCCAGGCGCGTCCGACCCAGCAGATAGCACCGGGGGTCAGGCTTGCCCAGCTCGACGTCCTCCGCCACGACCAAGACCTTGGGGTGTGCGAGGTTCAACACGCCCAGCCAGCCGTCGACCAGCGCGCGCGTCCCCGACGTGACCACACCCCAGCGAGCGCCGGCGTCGTCCAACGCTGACATGAAATACCGGGCCCCCGGAATCTCGACCGCGTCGGAGCCGTAGTCCTTGGGGATCCGTCCCTCGACGTAGCTGACATCTGTTACAGTTGGGAAGACAATCCGTCGTCAGTCTTGTGTTTCTCTTTCTGCTACCGCCGGTTGGGGTTTCTGAATCGAACTGCATGCTGGTGTATGTGTATCGATTCAGGTGCGAGAGGAGAAGAAGAGGGAAACTTACACTCCCAGTTGGCCTTCTTCGGGTCGTACAGCTGGATCGTGTCAATGCTGCGTCGGCCGTGGGAGGTGGCCAAGATGGTCTGGGGGTCGACGCCCAACTCTGCGCCGATCCTGCGATTCACGATTAGGACTGTGTTCGGTGCTGCGTTACACGGTGGTGGGAGGCGGGGACGAACTTGTGCCAGTGTTTTACGATAGCTGGGCATCGGGCGTCAGTGACCGGACAATTCTATATTTTTTTTTTTTGCAGGAAGCGGGGGTTTGGGAGGCGTAATGTACTTACCATCGGTCGAGTCGACGATGGTGCCGTCAAAGTCGGAGAGCAGTCCATCGAAGGTGTGGACTTGCGGCGGGGCAGAGAAGGAGCCGGAAGGTCTAGACATGATAGCGGGGGGGTGTGCCGTGTAGAGTGCAGCGTAGGACAGAAAGTTTCAGGGCGAAAGAGGTGAAGTGGGGAAGTCTAATCTACCGTCGCAAATGGCCTGAGGAGTGGGGGGAATGAGGGGATGAGGTGCGGACACAGTCAGCGCAACAAGTCAGCAAAGGAAGGACTGGAGCGAGCGAAGGAAGATGTTGTTGTAGTGGTGGTGGTGGTGGTGGTGGTGGTGATGATGGCCGCCCGCCGCTGCCATCCTGCCCCCGGAGATCGGCCAAATGTGCCGCCGGTTATCTTAGCGCCAGTCGCCGAAATCTTGGCGGCACAAAATTGTTCGGCCGGACAAGTCTTCGCTGGTCTAGCTGGTGGAACTCTCTGCCCGCTGTCGCACTGTTTTTTCGTGTTTATTAGACGGATTCAACAGGGAGATCGGTCAAGATGGTCAAGCTAGGTTTGTGTCTCTCTCCGCCGGATTTGCCCCCGTGCTAATGCCTCCCAGGAAAGAGCTCCAAGCGGGTTCCCGTCCGCCTACGACACAAGATTGAAAAAGCCTCTGCGGCCAAGCAGCGCAAGCAGAGAAAGCTGGCCAAGAAGGTATGCAGTACTGCCCTATTTTCATTATCGGCATCTAACATCCTGGCTTTGCAGAACCCCGAATGGCGCTCCAAGATCAAGAAGGACCCCGGTATCCCGAACCTTTTCCCCCACAAGGACAAGATCCTCCACGAGATTGAAGAGCGGAAGCGCCTGAAGGCCGAGGAGCAACAGCGTATTCGCGACGAAGCCCGCGCACGACGGACCGCTCAGGGCCAGACCGGCGAGGATGCCGCCCAGGCCAATGCCATGATCGATGAGGACGATCTGCTCGACGATGATATGGACGAGGATGATATGGGTGACTCGTCCAACCCCATGGCTGCGCTGCTTGCTTCGGCCCGTGCGCGCGCCGCGGAGTACGATGATGAGGACGACGAGGATGAGGACGACGACGACGACATGGATGAGGACGATGATGACGATATGGAGATGGACGAGGAGGAGGGCGGTGCCAACCTGGAAGCGTCGGCCCCTGAGTTGGTCTCACAGTCGGCCTCGAAGGAGAGCTCGCGGCGGGCCTTCGACAAGGTCTTCAAGCAGGTGGTCGACAACGCGGATGTGGTCCTGTATGTGCTTGACGCCCGTGACCCCGAGGGCACCCGGTCCAAGGAGGTGGAGCGCGAGATCATGGCGGCCGACGGAGGCTCCAAGCGATTGATCCTGATCCTCAACAAGATCGATCTCGTGCCCCCGCCGGTGCTGAAGGCCTGGCTGGTGCACCTGCGCCGGTACTTCCCCACGCTGCCCCTGAAGGCCTCCAACGGCTCGGGCAACGCACACAGCTTCGACCACAAGCAGCTGACCGTCAAGGGCACGTCGGAGACGCTCTTCCGCGCGCTGAAGTCGTACGCACACACCAAGCAGATGAAGCGGTCCATCAAGGTCGGCATCATTGGCTACCCCAACGTTGGCAAGTCCTCCGTCATTAACTCCCTGACGGCCCGCCTGAACAAGGGCGTCAGCAACGCCTGCCCGACGGGCGCGGAGGCCGGTGTGACCACCAGCCTGAGGGAGGTGAAGCTGGACAGCAAGCTGAAGCTGATCGACTCGCCCGGTATTGTGTTCCCGAATGCGGGCGACAAGAGCGGCAAGAAGAAGAAGAAGCAGGAGGAGCACGCGCGTCTGGTGCTGCTGAACGCGATCCCCCCCAAGCAGATCGAAGACCCCGTTCCGGCCGTGTCTCTGCTCGTCAAGCGCCTGTCCACGTCGGAGGACCTCATCAACAAGATGCTGAAGGTGTACAACATCCCGGCCCTGATGTCGACCGGCGGCGACCCGACCCATGACTTCCTGGTCCATGTGGCCCGCAAGCGCGGTCGTCTGGGCAAGGGTGGAGTGCCCAACCTGGAGGCGGCGGCCATGACGGTGATCAACGACTGGCGGGATGGGCGGATCCAGGGATGGGTCAACGCGCCGGTGCTGCCGGTGGTGACCTCGGCGGAGGGCGCGACGACGACGGCGTCCGGGGTGGACACGAAGCAGATTGTGACGGAGTGGGCCAAAGAGTTCTCGATCGAGGGGCTCTGGGGCAACGGGGAGGAGGAGATGGCCGAATAGATGATTTATGGATACCAGGCGTTTATGGTTCTTAAAAGGTAGATAGCTGTCGTTCGCTGTCGTTCGCTGTCGTTCAGCATGAATAAAGTCAGTGTCAATTCCATCAGCATCTCTGTCAGTGTCAGTATCAGCATTGTATCAGCTTCAGTATCAGCATTAGTATCAGTATCCAGTGCCTAGTGTGCAATATCCTCATTAGGACTTTCACATAGAAAAACAACCTTTTCTCTATTATATTAATATTCAAAATACTCATCAATGCAGGTGGTCAAAATAGAGATGGTGATACCTATTGAAATATCCTGTCGTGAATGAGACGGACCAGACACAAATCCCACACCCTGTCAGCAACATTACAATATATATCCCTCCCTTCACCACTCACCAAACCTACTCCACGCTGCAATTGGTACCCCAACAATAACCCAACAACTATACCAGCAAACTAACAATAAATTAAAATACCCTCCCAGAAAAATAATAATAATAATAATTGATAAAATAAATATCTAACCTATCCACCACCTCCCTACCAACTCCAACCACATACCACAGAAAGCGCGCGCGCGCGCGCGCGAGAGAGAGAGAGAGAGAGAGAGAGAGGGAGAAAGAGACAGAGTTGAACCCGCCTTATCAGCCCCGATACCTAGTAGTACTACCCACTCTCTCTCCTCCGCCTCCGCCTCCGCCGCATCACCGCGTCGCGTGCACCACCAGCACTTTTTTCTTTCCCCCCCCCCCCTTGGCCCCAATCAAACCACTCATCACCACCACAACCACCCTGAACCATACCATACACTACATTCCAATAACATACACACCCTCCAAGAAATACAGTGCAGATATTCAGCATACACCGCAACTCCCACAGAAACAAGCACACACGAGAAAGTGAGAGAGAGAGAGAGAGGACTAAGAGAAGATGCCCCGAAAATCCACCTCGAGCGCCGCCGCCACCCCGGCGGACGAGTCCCAGTCTCATCACATACAGTCCTCCTCCTCCCCGCAATCGCAATCGCAAGCACACGCACAAGCACACTCGCAACCGCAATCGCAACCACAAATACAATCGCAGATCCAGCTGCCCCCGCCGCTGGAGGCGGGTCAGACGATGGTCGAGGCGACGGAGCAGCAGTTGAAGGCGAGGGCCGAGGGGGGGGTTAGTATTGAGGTGTGTACCACCCACCACCCTTACTTCAGTCCCAGTCCATACATATATCTATTCTCTTGGAAACAAGACCAGCTAATGAAATAAAATAAAATGAATATAGGATTACCTCCTCCCCCGCTCGCTCACCCTCCGGCTGGCGAAATCCGTTCTGCCGCCGAATACATCCATACAGAAGGATGCCGTGCTCGCTATACAGAAGGCTGCGACGGTGTTTGTGTCGTATTTGTCTTCGCAGTATGTTTTTTTTTCCCTTTCCCTTTTCTCCCTTCTTTCCTTCCTTCAATTTTTTTTTTTTTTTTTTTTTTTTTCCATGCAGGACTGGATACATATCTATCCTATCCTATCCTGTCGTGCTCTGCCCTTCCCTGCTCCCTATCCACATCCCATCTATCCCCACCCCCGAACCCTAAACCCGATTCCCAACCCCAGATCCCAAGAATAAAACACCACTATACCCCCCCAAACACAAACAAATAATAATGATGCTAATGTTGGGGTTAAACAAACAGCGCCAACGAAGCCACGCTAAAACGCACCGTCGCGCCGACGGACGTCTTCAGCGCGATCTCCGAGCTAGAGTTCGACGGGTTCCGCGCGCGGCTGGAGCAAGAGCTCGATGTGTTTACCGAGATGAAGGCTGGGAAGAGGCGGGGGGGAGGGAAGAAGGGGTCTGCGGGGGGGGAAGGAGAAGGAGAAGAAGGTGGTAAGGGTAAGGGTGGGGAGGGGGAGAGGGGGGTGAAGAGGGTTAAGAGGGTTGAGGGGAATACTTCCCAGGGACAGGGGCAGGGTGATGGTGATGAGATGGAGGAGGGGGAGGGGGATGGGGATGAGACGCAGGAGGAGGTTGAGGGTGAGGAGGAGGAGGACGAGGAGGAAGAGGAAGAGGAAGAAGAGGAGGAGGAGGAGGAGGATGAAGGGCCGAGGAACCGGTTCGAGGATGATGTGGATCGCGTGGAGGATCTGGATGGCGATGCACGAGGGAAGCGCGGGATGAATCCGGATGTGGAGGGCGATGAGGACTCGGATAGTGAGGATGAGGATGAGGATGGGCCGGGGAGTCAGCTGCGGGGGGATCTCGGGCTGGGTTGATAGTTTTACTTCTACTTCTGTATACTGTATGGTATACTGTATACTGTATCTGTCATGGATGGATGGGTTATGTGGAGCAAATGAATGTTGCATGTCACTTCTCGATTATATCCAATGTACAATGTCCGACCGATGCCCGACCGATGCTAAATCCTCAGCCATGCATCCTGCAACGCAACCGCAACCCCTCAAACGCCATGCTCCCCCATGTTATACATCATTGGTACATCCCGCTCTATCCACAAGAGAACAGATCGATTCTCGGATGCCAGAGCCATTGTCTACGGCGCTGGCCCGCAAGTAAGAAGAAAAGGACGCACATGTCCGTGTGATTATGCTTCATTATCCACACCCAAACGCCTAACCCCATAGTCTATCATTGGTATCTCCATAAGCCGGATTTGGACACATCCCGTGTCTTGAAAAGTAAAAAGTGAGAAAGAAGGCGGAAGAAGGTAAAAGTGTCAGAGAAAGATGCGAAGATACGGAGCTCACGCGGTGGGCTCGTTCAGCAGCTCGTTCATCCCTCGGGGAATCGACTCGGGCGAAATAGTGATGTCTTGACGCCACCGACCACCGCTCGGAGGAGTCGCCTCGCCTTTGCCAGCCAGGTTGGGAAACATCGGGTTGGGTCCGTTGTTGCGGGCTGCTCCGGGAGGCAGCGGATGCATGGGCTTCCCGTCGTCCTTCTCCGGCTTGGAGGCCTTATCCCCGGTCGCGGTGGCCTTTTGAGCCTTGGTGACCCGTCCAAAGCTGTTGATCTTGGAGTTCTTGGCCGGTTCGACCTTCGTCCGTCCGCGAGGCGCACTCTTCTTCGGTGCAGCCTTCTTGGGCACGGCCGTCTTGGACGCCTGAAGGAGGTCCTTAAGGTTCCGTCCACGGCTGGCGGCGTTGGTGCAGGACTTCTTCGGCATTGGCTTGGATTCGTCCTCGTAGCTGGACGACGGCGTGAGGAAGCCTGTCGGGGTAGGTCGCTTCTTGCTGGGCGTGACAACGACAGACACCTCGCCTTGTTCTCTCTTGACGCGCTCGATCTCGGTCGAATCGCACTCGTCGAACACCTCCTTCGCATCCCACCGCTTCAGGTCGGCAAGCCGTGCAACCTCTTCGCAGTCGCCCTTGATCATCAGATCCCAGCAGTTCTCGAACTCCTTGCCAACAGGGGGCTCGTTGTTGATCCACATGGTCACGCCGTTCCGACGGCTCCTGACCACAGAGCAGAGGCTCTTGACCAAACGACGCACCCCGGGAATCTTCAAGCTGGTGCCGACTACAATCAAAGCATCCGGGCGGGAGCGGATGTCAGCGTTCATGACGGAGGTGATGGCGTCCTCGTCGGGATTATGTTCGTTGTAGAGAACGATCCGTGGCCGGAGCTTGCCCACACCGTGACTACGTTGACCGGTTTCAATGCGGAAGTCATTGTTACGCGTGCACTCGGGACACTCGGGGGCGTCGGGACGATCAAACATGCCCGAATCGAAGTCGCTTAGGTGGCGACACTTTTGGCAGACCATTTTGTCCAGACTTCCATGGAGTTGGATGGTGCGTGGCCAGGGCGCTTTGACATTCAGAGGAATCTGGGTCGCCAGCGGGGGCATGGAGGACTCGATGCCATCGATGTTCTGAGTGTACAGCCGGGTGAGACGGCTCTCCTGACCGAGACGAGCCAGCATGTGGTGGAAAGCCGTAGGGTTGGTGTTGGCCGCCTCCTCGGACAGCGACCGGACCATGTCTTGGAAGGAGGCGGTCAGGTTCTCATCCTGGTAGACGGCGGCATCGAACAGCAGCTTGCCTGACGCCTTGAGGTTGTGTTTCTTCTGCAGGGTCTTGAAGAGCCCATCGGTGGAGCGGAAGTCGGGGACTGCGACGGATTAGCAAATAAGCAAACGCAATGCCTCGTGTGGCTCAGGAGTGGGGGTGGGAGTGCATACTGCCTGCGGAGGTGGAGATACCCGCCCCGGCAATGACGACGATTTTGCGATGGCGGCGGAGGGTCTTGGTGAGATAATCAATTTGCGACTGCTGCTGGGCGAAGGAGAGGGCCGCGGTGGCCGAGAGGTCGAGATGTTGCGTGCAGCGTTCCTTCGGGGCGGCTACCCGACGCTTCTTCCTGGCGGGCGGCAAGTCGTCTTGGCCGCGGGCGGCGCTAGACTCATCCGCGTCCTGCGACGGCGGCGGCGAGGGATAGAACCCAGGCGGTGCCAGAGGCGATGCCGGCGCCGAGCTTAGGCTGGAACAGTCCGAGTCGTCGTCCATGCCCAGCGAGGCCAGCAGGCTGTTTGGAGAAGAGCAGGAGGAGTTGCTGGCAGTCGTGGTGGTGGTGGTGGTAGCCGGACGAGAGGGCGCCATTAAGTCGAACCGTCGCAACACAGCGGACGGCGAGGGTGAGACCGAGAAAATTGAAGGGGTGGGAAAAGGACCAGGCGAACTGTTCACGGAACGGTTGGGGGATCAAAGCTAGATATCGTCCCGAAAGAAAATCATGGAGCGGCGGGCGCAGAACGGGAACATCAATTGGCAAGGGAATTGACGGTCAGGGGGCTGTCCCGAAGAGAATCCGGCTGCGCCGTGCTCCTGGCTTCGTTTGAGTCCCGGGCTGGAGGGAGGGAGAAGGCAGGGACGCAGAGCAGAGGGTTGAAAGAAGAAAAGACGAGAAGAACAGAACGGGATGGGATGGGAACGCAGCAAAGCAACACCGCGTGACTAAGATGGCCAGGGTTTGGGCCAAGGGCAGCAAGTGGTGAGGTCAAGTGGACGGTGGGCGGACTGTGGACTGTGAACAGGACAGCCGGGGGGGGGGATCGTAAGGGAGGGAATAAGGGAATGGCAGCGCAGACGAGAAAGGCTGGTCAGATCCTGTCGCTTGCAGCGTGTTTATTTTGACCCACGGGAATCGCTCGGGAAGAAGCGATGAGACGGTGGCTTCGAAGAGGGGTTTGGGATGGGCCAGAGCTCGGGGGAGGGGACGCCTCGAGCAACGGGTGGTATGCTGTGAGCCTGGGTGGAATGTGTCTGTCTGGTGCTGAAGAGGAGGAGGGGAAGAGGGGGATCCGAGCCAGGGGAGCAGCTGGGCGAGGTGTAGATTCGCGGGATGAGGGCGATGATGCTGCGGCGGCGGACGGACTGAATGAATGATACTGGCTGGCCGTCTGCTAGCTGCTACTGTGTAGTGTGTAGTGTGTAGTGTGTACCTACTGAGTAGGTCTGTCTACTCCGTAGGTCCAATTCATCCAGGTGCTACTGAGTTACTGAGTTACTGAGTTACTATGGTAAACGCCCGTATGGCTCCATACCGTATACACGTACTGCGTACGGCCAGACGCGGTGGGGGCGGGCCCGTCTTTATTGTTGTGCCTTTGTGAGGCTTCTGCTGGCTGCTGCTGGCTGCTGCTGGCTGCTGGCGGGCTTGAAGTTCTGCTCGCGCGCGCGCTCGGTACCGGCCTTGTACCGCGCTAGGGGCTTTCTGGCTAGAGCCCCCGGCTGATTGGCTCTGCCCGCATCAGCCAATTCTCCGGCCAACCACAGCACAAACATATACTTGCCCGTGCGAGGCAATCATCGCCTTCCATCCCCATCTTCTCTTCCCTCTTCCCTCTTCCCATCCCATCTGCCCCGTCTATCCTCCACCTTGCGCCGTCTTTTCTGTAACCATCTTCTAGCACACTCGCAGCCGCCGCGATCGCAAATACTCATAGTCGGGCATCGCCTCCTGCACCATTTCCATCAGGCGCTCCGCGGCACTTTCCCCGAACTCGTCCCGCCAACGCCGCGACTCTCCCTCCAGATCAACCGTCCCAGCCACTTTGCTGGAATCCACCCCCGACGAGTCTCGGAGGGTCGAGAGAAATCTCTCGCCCGCCGGGTGGTCCTCGTGCTCGAGATCCGCCCAGGTGAATCGCAATTTGGTCGGGTTCAACCCCACAATCTCGCAGTAGCGATAGACCACCTCCGGCTGCGCGATAATGTCGTCGGCATCCAGCACGACGGGCGCGCGCGCATCGCCGCTCGCACCCTTGGCGGATTTCCCGCTGGTCGTGTACCAGTCGTAGACAGATCGAACCCATCCGAGATTGATCGCCGCTTTAAGCATGTCTTCAATATTCGCGTTCTGAGGGGTGACATCAGACAGCACCCGATACATCGACGGGTAGACCAGTGCTGGGTGGCGGATGAGGAACGTTGGCCAGAAGATCCGTAGATACTTGTCCGGCAGGACGGTGTGGTTCAGACACGAACGGGTCTCTGTTGGGGCGTCAGGGAGCCGGATCGTCCAGGGCCGCTCGTCCCCGGCACTGGCATCGCCGTACAGCTGCCTGCTTTTGAAGACCGGGTCCAGCATCATGTGCAGGTGTTCCTTATTAAAGAGCGATTTCTGCTGGTCGCGAGCCAGTTCGACGTACGAGCTGAGCCGCTCGAAGTCCTCCTGCATCAGTTGCCGGGCCTGGCGCTTCTCGTCCTCGGGCCAGGCGCGGACGGGCTTGCTGGTGAGTCCATTGTTGAGCATGTATCGCTGCGAGGCCAGGAAGCAGTAGCCGGCCCCGGAGGAGCGCGCGATAAAGTCGGTTTGGTGCTCCAGCGCCAGGATGCGCACGAAGAGATTGGACGCCGTTCTCGGGTAAGTGATCAGGCAGATGCGTTGGTGGGAGCCCCGCTCTTGGGACAACGTAGGATTCTCCATCTTGGAACCAGGTGTTCGTACATACTTCGCAAGCCGCCTGATGCTCCCCGGGGGGGGGGGGGGGGGGGGGGGATGGGCGATTAAAATAGACCCCACGATGCATTGTTGAGCCGGAGTGTTCAGGGCACTTGCTTCGACCGGTGCCGCCTGTGTCCGGCAAGGGTCACCGATGGATTGTCGCCTTTTCGTCATCACTCCCAGATATCCCTGGGGTCATGGGGCCGTGGAATCCCCTAATGCACGATCGGGGGTCCCTGGTACCAACGCAATGTTGCGTCAGTGGGCGAGGGGAGGGCATTGGAGCAGCAGGCCGACCGTGAAGATCCAAGCCGACGGCTCAGATGGGAAAGATGCGGATGCTGACGAATTTCGCGCGGACGGTGTAAGACCAGCAATTGTGACGGAATCCCTCCCTTGCATGCCTTGCATACACGCGTCAGCTACGACTCCGTGCCGCCGGGGAGGGCATTCAGGGCGAACAGCAGCAGCTGCAGCTGGGTACTCGGCCCTGCCCGGACTAGCGAGCAGGTAAGTAGGGCACCGGCGGAGGATGATGTCGATTGTCGGTGCGCCCATCGGGGGTGGGGCCGCACTGATTGGGCCGCGCGGTTGGCCGGGCTACGCAGGACGCACCTGACCTCACATGATGCTGACTAAGGGGCCCGGAGAGGCCCACCGACTTCGGACTAGTACCGAATAATGAAACCACCCTCGGGGCAGTCAACTTGACCCAGGATCATCTCCCTGTCGCCTGTCGAGGGTAGATAGCGCTGGATCCGGGGACCGAAGGCCATGAGGGATCTGCCCCCGCATAACTGACTGAGGCTTTGGATATTGTCTGGCGCGCCCCTGCCCCCTCCCCCTTCCCTCTTACACCGTCACCGCCCGAGGCCCGTGGTATCGAACTATGATATCGCCGTCCTGCGACCATCCCCCAGGCACCATTCTCTTTACATAATCAGGGCCGTTGCGCACCAACATGCCCTTAATCATGGAGGACAGCATCAACGTGGACGATCTGTTTGGCGAGCCCTCCGCGCTGGGGCTGGGCTTGCCCCCATCTGCCTCCTCCCCTAAAGGCCTTGCCCAGCGGCTAGATGAGATGCGCTTGCTCGGATGCTGCCAGTAAGTCGTCGTCTTGGCGCACAACGTCCTCTGGATGTGTTCACTGACCCGATCCAGGAAAATCGCATGGTCCAAACTCGGATGCATTGCGTATATCTCACAAGACTCGTCGCGAGTCAATGTCCGTCATCTCCAGTGTCGGCCGTCGGACGGCAAGTGGGCGCTCAGCGAGGAGACCCCGTTGCTGCCAATTACGGAGGCGCATGGCGGACATCCCCTGGCCCATCTCAGCTGGAATGAAGCTGGATCCGAGCTGGCGGTGGTCGACTTGGCTGGCCGCATCTCCATCTACTCCATCCCCATCGCTCTGAACAGCGTCAACGGGCTTCGACAGCCCGCATTTGAACCCGATGACGGGGCCCAGATTGTGGGCATGATGTGGCTCAACACCCAACGCTCCGTAGGTGCCCCTTTCAAGCCCATCTCATTCTCGATGCTAACGCTGTCAGGTGCACGCTTTCTACCAAGCCGCCAAGGTACAGGGCCGCTGGGCCTACTCGCCCTTTCGTCGCCGGCCCATTGGCCCCTTCCACCGCGCAAATAAAGCGGCTTTGATCTGTATCACCCGGTCGGGCGTCATGAAGCTCTTGTACCAGAACCCAGACGCCAGATGGGCCGAAATCTCCGCAGAACCGAAGAATACGAGCTACTCTGATCGGCTATTAACGCATGCCGCCTTGGTCGCAACCCAGAACGGCATTCTCGTGGCAACCTATTCTGCCTGTCACAAGATCTGCTTTTACCGCGTGCAGATCAACTGGAGCCCTTCCCAGTGGGACCCAGCACAGCAGCCAAAGCAGGCGCCAAACCAGTATCCTGTTCCCAGCTTCCGCTTCACGCATTGCAAGGTCGAGACCTCCTGCAATGTCCCCGGCACCAATCGCAGCGGAGGAGAATCAGACCTGCAATCTTTCTCGAACCCTCTTTACTGTCTCAGCCGTCTGGACATCATTCTTCCAACCTCCGACAATGCTGCAGGATCGTCGGCAAGCCCTTGGATTGTGGCAATCTTCTCAACCTCGCCTCATGTTACTCCAGACCATACCCATCAACAAGGACCAGCGAGCGTGATTGTCCGATGGCAATTGGATACTGCCGCGTTTGCTCTCCACCCTAAGTTCGACGAAATGGCGTCGAAGAGAACCAATGTTCAAGTAAAGGTGAAAATCACCATCCCCGCCGACGAACTGCGCTGACTGCTTGAATAGCCGAGAACCGTGCTGCGTCGACTGGACGACATCTGTTCCGATCGATATGTCATTTCGGTAGACCATATGGAATACGGCAATGTGCTAGCTATAACCTACGACGATAGCTCCGTTTCCTTCTACGACCCGAAAACCATGGCGGTGTTCAATGGCGTGGATGATGCGAACACGGTGACCAGTCTGGCCCAGGCGGGATTCCACTACACCCCAGATACCGCAGGTTGTTTCTCCACCGAATGCAACGGCCGAGACATGGCTAATCCGTCTCAGCAGGTCAACACATCAGTTTCTCACCGAGTGCGTGTGCTGCGGTCATGCTGGACAGCGATGGCCAGACACACCTCCGGGTAGTGGAACACTCGTACGGAGCAGAAAACGATCTGTACGACGAGAGTAGGTTTTGCAGTTCCGCCCATCTTGTTCGTGTGCTGATCGCGTGAAGACAAATTCTCAGCCGCTATTGCCGCCCTCACGCTGGCTTATTGTCGCGGATGTGGAAGCGAGGTCAACACCGACGATATACTATTAATCCTAATACGACAGCTTTCATCTGGTAGGTCATCCTCTCCTTTTTGTGACACACTGTTAGTCTAATTCTCCCTCAGATGCTCAAACCACCTTCATCAATGAAGTCTACCGCGCGCTGCCCATCAACTGCAACTTCACCGTGGAGCAGGATAAACTGATGAACCACCCGTACATTCCCCGGTGTCTCAGCATACAAGCTGCCCTGGGATTCAATGACAAACACAAACCTCGGAGTTTCGCTTCTTCTGTCTCCTGGTCGATTCTCCAACTCCGCCACGCTTCCATACTATACCCATTCTTCTTTCAGTACAACAAAGGAGGAATCCAGCCCGAGCCACATGATGCTGGTAAGGCCACCCCTATATAAGTCCGCGCAAGGCTTCGCTAACAAGGCAACCAGATGTTGTGCGCATGATGCTCGGAAACACCAAGTGGGCACTTGACTTTTCCCTCTACATACTGAACGAGCTTTTCGATTTGGCCGACGAATTTGAAAGCCTATCGAACGACCAGGAAGCTTTCAATCAGAAACGTTCGCCTCCCTCCCATACCCCCCCCCAAACAACGTCAACAATGCTAACCCAACCTCCCAGTGAAAAACACCAACTCCCTGTCTCTCATCATTCTCCTGTCCAGCATGTCCCGAGCGTTCTTGCGCTTCATCTGTCGTGGCCTGCGAGGCATCCACGCCGGGTACGCCAACGCACCCCTAGCCGGCGACGCCCGGATATACTACTCCGAGATCTGCCAAACGCTGGAAGCCTGTCCCGCGCGAATCGACGTGTACGAGAAATTCCTCGCGGGGGTCGACTCGGCCGTCCGGCACGCCTACCACGGCGCCGGGTTCGGCGATGCCGAGCGTCCAGGCCCCGAAAAAGAACTGCTTGTCAACGCGCGCATCCCGCCCGTGCTCGTCACAGCAGTCTCCACCATTCTGCGCCAGACGATGCCCGGCCTCAAAGCCGATGTCGACCGTCTGGGCATCTACATGGGCGACTACAGTTGGCTCGGGTTCGGCTCTGACCGACGCTCGGAGCTGTACCGCCGGTCACGCGAGGTGGACATCATCAAGAAGACTCCCATCCGCGCGACCATGTCGCCGCACGCTGATGCAACCCAGGCGGGAAAACTGAACAACCAGGGCCAGCTTCGGCGACGGTGCGTCCGCTGCTGTGAGGTTTCTGAGGGTGCCTATCCGCCTCGCTCCGTGCTGGCGTTTCGCATGATCTTTAAGCTGGGCCATTTACGATCCTGTATATGTGGGGGTATGTGGACGGTGGAGTCGGGCATGAATGAGACGAGCAAGTGATGGATGAGTGATTGGTTTAGCTTAGCTTGAGGTCCCGCGACCCTGGTGGTCGTGGTGTATTTTGGTGGAAAGACGGGGGGATAAATTATCAATTGTTGGATATTTTATCGGTTGGATATTTTATACGATGATTGAAAATCTAGTGAGTTGGGATTTACAAAGCATATCTACTACGTCCACCGGCGACCTTGACAAGCACCATGGTCTTTTTAAATGACCAAGTTGCAAAGTCTACCGTAGGAAGATCAAGGTCATAAAAAGTATGCTGCGTCAGGAATCATCTTCATACCCAACCAACCAGGTACGTAGTTCGGACCTACCCAACCAGGTAGTAGGTAAATCTCTACTCCGCAGTATCCAATCTGCCAACAAGTCTCGAATCGTGCATGTCATGTCAAGTAAGGCCTTCATTTAACATCGATCTGCATCTTTCCATCTAAGATACAAAATCAAATTTTTTTATAAGGTTAGGTCAACCCCGTCATCATTAAACGACGTTCCCGTAACTCCCATCCAGATCCAGATACGACCGCGTGTTTAGAAAATTTAAGCCTGCACAGACACAATATTAGCCTTTTGGCCCATATCGAACCCTGCCATCAGGCAAAAGATAGTGGTGATGGTGATGGTAGTGGTGGTGTCGCATACCTTAACAGCGTACTTCCGCTGGGGGAAGTGGATCTGCTGCTTGCGCTCGCGCTCGGTCTTGAGGGTGGCCTCGTGCTTGGTGAGCTTGCGGCGGATAGCACGGGTGTACTTGGGGCGGAGGTCAAGGGGAGTGTAGGTCTTGTTCTTGTAGAACAGGCGGAGCTGGGCGCGCTGGTTGGCGTTGATGACGGTGAGAACGCGAGCGATCGACTTGCGAACGTCGTGGCTGTTTGTAATATCAGTATTTTTGGTCCTGGGTTTTGGTCCCTTGGTTCCTGTTTTGTAGTTGCGTCCCGTCGGATTTTCTTCTGTCGGATTTTTGTCGATTATGCCCTCCGCCCCCCCCCGGTTCATATCTTCCTTTCCCCCCCCCTTTTTATACGGTCGAGTCGAAATTTTCTTCTTCTTCTGATATCGTATCGCTTTTTTCGTATGCATAGTTGAATCGCTCCTCCGCTTCGTATCCACAATCCGACACCGACAGAGAAACGCAACTGCAAAACAGGATCCCTTGGGGAAATTTTTTTTGGAGGTTGAGTAAAAACGCACATTCTGAGAGTCTTGGAGGAGGCACCGCCGGTGATCTTCTGGACACGAAGCTGGGACAGCTCGGTCTTCAATTCCTCCAGCTGCTTGGTGAGATCATCCTTGCTCTTTCCCCAGAGCTGACCAGCCTTGACCTTGGACGACTGAAATCACACACAAAAAAAACCGTCAGCATTTTATTTCACGTTTCACATCCAACAGCTCGCATTCATGCTGCTATCCGGGCGCCTTCACATACCATGGTGGTGCGGCTTCGTGTCGTATCGTACGGGTTGTCGACGTGAGGGATTGAAGATGGACCGGGTCAATTTGATGTTCGTTGTGGGACTAGGGTTGGGTTTTTTTGGGGTGTGCGGCTGGCTTAAGCGGGCACGTGATGGCGGGTGCTGTGGCGCGTGGGTGGCGCAGGCTTTGCTTGCTTTGCTTTCAGTCGCTGACTCCGCTCCGGCCGGGCTGGGCTGGGCTGACTGGACTGTCCCCTCCACTAGTACCTAAGTAGTAGCCTAGTACGTACAGCCTAGTACGTACAGTACGTACCTTGGACGACTGTCAGACGACTGACGACTACTGCCGCGGGTCGGATGCTGTGGTGACTGGTGACTGGCTATGCTGCTGCTGTTGCTGCTGTTCGACTTGATTATCGCCGCCTGACACTGAAATATTCCTATCCTATCCTATCCTACTACTCTCCTCGAATCGCCAATTCCCTTCTCGGCACATTCCATCCTCTCCACTCCATCCTATCCTATCCCATCCCATCCCAGTCTCACCCATATCATATCCATGGCGACCTCAACCGGCACCGGGTGGGCTCAGCTCCGGCAGCAAGCCCGATCCCTCGAGACTCAAGTACCATCCCTCTATCTTTTCGGTTATACAAGAACCCTAACATACAATCATAGACCGAGAACCTCTTCCACACATACTCCCAATACGCCTCATTAACGAAGCCCCCCCCGACCCCCACGGAGGAGGAACAACGCAACGAATCGCAACTCAAGGACCTCCTGGAACGAGTATGCCCCATACATACCCCCCCC